>VFFE01008906.1:1269496-1431853 GCA_008921705.1 Burhinus oedicnemus | reverse complement strand
ACTTAAAACAGAGAGCTGACCTGAATTCTCTCCATTTTCATAGTTTGATCTAAGAATACAAGAAAATATAAAACCCATATAGAACATTAAGTTTTTTATTTCAAATATTTTGTGAATAGTTGTTTTGTTATTCAATTTGAATGAATTTAATGTGAAAGATATGATGTTGACTTTTCTGGAGGTTTGAAACGCACAGATTTGTATAACAGCTTCTGAAAGGAGTAGCATCAGTGGAAGTTTCTCACATTGGCTTCTTCATAACACTGCAAAGGCATTAGCAAAAAACCAAATTGAACCAAAAAAAACCCTGCAGACTTGCAGGCCCCAAAGACCTTGGGGTCTTTGGGAAGACACTAAAACTTGATGCTTTAACAATAAGTTGTCTTATATGTTAGCTTGACAACAATCTTATTTCTTTTTCTTAGATTTTGAATTCCCAAATAACGGATACTGGCAGGTACATCTGCATTGTGGAAAACATAGCTGGAAGTGCCAAAAAGTATTTTAACCTAAATGTTCATGGTAAGTACAATAATCCATAATTTTCTGCTTGTCTTCTTTCAAATGTTAGTTTAGCCTGAATGTGTTAATTTTAGCAGTGTGCTTAGGCATGTACTTAGCTTTATGCAGGTAAGTTGTCTTATCGGGTGTAATGGAGATTCTGACATACTAGAAATCAAATCATAGAATCATAGAATAATAGAATGGTTTAGGTTGGAAGGGACCTTAAAGATCATCTAGTGCCAACCTCCCTGCCATGGGCAAGGGCACCTCCTACTAGACCATGTAGCTCAAAGCCCCATCCCACCTGGTCTTGAACACTTCCAGGGATGGAGCCTCCACAACTTCCTTGGGCAACCTGTTCCAGTGCCTCACCACCCTCACAGTAAAGAATTTCTTCCTGGTATCTAATCTAGATCTACCTTTTCTAGTTTGAAGCCATTACCCCGTGTCCTATCACTACATGCCCTTGTAAAAAGTCCCTCTCCAGCTTTCTTGTAGGCCCCTTTCAGATACTGGAAGGCTGCTACAAGGTCTCCCTGGAGCATTCTCTTCTCCACGCTGAACAACCCCAACTCTCTCAACCTGTCCTCATAGCAGAGGTGCTCTAACCCTCTGATCATCTTCATGGCCCTCTTCTGGATCTGCTCCAACAGGTCCATGTCTTTATTATATTGGAGGCTCCAGAGCTGGACACAGTATTCCAGGTGGAGTCTCATGAGAGTGGAGTAGAGGGGCAGACTCACCTCCCTCCACCTGCTGGCCACTTTAAATATAAGTTTAAAGTACCTTGGCAAAACAGCTTGTGATACCCTGTGGCTTCAGCTCTTTATATGTATTCCATGTAGGTGGAAAATATTATTGAGGGGGCCTTGTGTAGTCACTACGTGTATATACTGTGTAGGTGTTGCTAAGCCCTGAAATCATGAATTACAAACTGATATCAAAGAGATAGGGCATTGTAAAAGCTTACTGTTTTTTTAATTTCTCCTTTACGATTCCTTTCGGTTCTTTTTTGTTGTTGTTGAGGTAGAATAGGATTAAAATAAATTTGAGCCTTTGGCATCACAAGTCTAAAACAAATACGGTGAAGAAATTAAGAACTTTTCCATTATTTTAAAAGGCAGTCTCTCCACCACCTTCCCTTATGTCTCCTGAGAGCTTCAGAAAATGAAGATATCTCTAATTAACATTTCAGAGTTAACCTTAACTTCGTTGATTTCTGCCTGCTCTTCCTCCCACCGCTTTCAGCTTTCCATTCTGAATTGAAGATCAAATAAGCATTACTGCCACAAAATCATCTGCACAATTACATGTTAAATCTACCAAGGAATACTGGCAGCTACATCTTTATCTACTTTCACAGTATGTTTTGAAGTCTTATATCACAGTCTGCTACATATGATCAATATCCTTTTCCACATCCTTGTTAGCTAGCTAATATTCTGTATTACATACTAGAAAGAAGACAAGTGCTGTCGTCTTCTCTCTTCCTTAAATACAGTACTGGCATCCCAGGAATTTGATGATTCAGGTTATTACATACAGAAGAAATAAATTTTTTCTCATTCATACATGCAGCAAATTTACATACTAAATGAAACAAATTTATGGTGCCTTTTTCTACTCAGTAATACAATCAGCCAAACCCAGTGTTGTCATTGGAAGAATTTGCCCTGTAATCATTCTCTGAGAAGTTATTTCAGTGGTGTCTATCCAGATTTCCTGATGATTGAGTTTTGTTTTAAACTCAGAATATTTTCCTGTTCTTGACGTTTCTGTTTTAATTTAAACTTCTTGTCTTTAAAATATTTGTTTATAATGACTATAGTCTAATACTATTATTTTAAAAGAAATATTTGCCTGAAGCTTCGATTCTAGCTCAACAGTATTACCAGTTTGGGTCTGTTAATCTCTGAATGCAGTTTCATTTGAAAAATTAGACTATAGCTGTTCAGGAAAGGACCACCCAGGGTGAAGCACTAATGAAAATGCAGTGTCATTAAGCAGCAGGATCTTTGTTTTGTCAGTGTCAAAAAAAGGTTATGTTCCAGCATTTTTATATGTTTCTTATGTAACTGCTTTCATAAATTTAAATAAAATATTAAAGATGACGATCTTTAATAAGTTAAAAAATTCACTTCTTGTCTCAAAGGTGAGTAATTAAAACAAAGCCTTCTAAAACATTGAAAATAAGTATCCAGTTTTAAAATCTCAACCTCTAACCTTAGTATATAATAAATAGGTAATTTTCACACTGAATACTAAAATTGAGCCCCTTACTGCATCTGTATGCAGATTATCTATGGTACATTTGTGAGTGGTTTGCGCACGCCATGAAGGCTGCAGAATTGAAATGTACCATTTATATAGTTTAAGCAAAATTGATTAAAAGAAATCTCAGATAGCCCTGTATATTTGGCCCACTGTCTTGCACTGCCAATAATCACATCTGTGGGAAAGTAACTGTAAAAGTAGATAAACATAAATAACTATAAAATGTCATCAGATCAGAATTCTCCATTTATTCTAGTGAACCATTTTATGCTCATTATCAGGGAAATAAACTTCAGTTATTCCAAGTTGAAAAATATGGGCTGAATTCACCCATTTACATTGACTCCTCTTGTTTCTGCGGTGCCCCAGAGGAGCAATAAACTTGGCTTAATGACTGTTTTGTGTCATTCAAGTGACAGAAAGCAGCTGGAGTATTTCTGGTGGATATCGTCCAAAATACTTTAACATTTCTGTCTTTGAAGAAGAGGATTCCATGTGTTCTTTGGAATGATTTTTCCACCCAATAGCGCCAAGAGCATGCTTTTGCTTTCCTCTTTAGTGTTTTATATATCCACACTGCGAAAACATGGAAACTAAAACTTGGGGTTTATTAAAAGGGAGAGATTTACAGATATTTCATTATAAATAGTTCTTGTAGAAAGGTCAAATGTGAAATATTCTTGTATTTAAAAACACTGGGACTTGTAAGTTTAAAAATGCACGCCTTAGAGCAGTGTTTGCGTGCTGGAATTTTAAACTGGTTAGCTCACTATTAAACAATAGGTTTGTCTGGTTAACAAAAGAACTCTGAAATGTATCAAAAGGAATCATTTTTTGCTTCTCTATAATGAGAAAATGGACTATTTCAGAAAAAATAGTATCAATACAATCAGGAAGAAACTATACTTGGTCATAGTACATATCCTGACAAGGTAAATTTAATCTGTCCTGCCTTACATAGCAACTGTCCTATGAGTACAATGTTTTAAAATTGAGAGTGCATTAGTCAGGAACTGCAGGATCTCTTATAGGTTAGTTAGCCTTCCCAAATCTCAAGCACAGAAGGACTGCAGATTAAATCATTGAAATTTTCTATGAATTGTAGGAACTGGAATGACCGTTATATTGGCTTCAGTCATATTGCCAGATACATCCAAAATGCAGTGGATCCATTCATAGGATGTGAAAGATTTTTGCAACTTGACCTTTTGACAAAACTCAGCAATTCAGCTTTATTTTAGTAAATCAGGATCTTGTGGAATATTGTTTGCTGGTGCTGTGGTAGATACTATTAATATATTTCTCTCCACAGTTCCTCCAAGTGTTGTTGGTACTAATCCTGAGAATTTGACTGTGGTGGTGAATAATTTCATCTCTCTGACTTGTGAGGTCACTGGCTTCCCACCTCCTGATCTCAGCTGGCTCAAGAATGGAAAACCTATCAGTTCGAATACCAACACTTTTATTGTGCCTGGTGAGGGATCTCAGCTATTTCTACAGCCTTTGGACTCAACTTCTGTCTGTCTCGATAAGGGTGATGACCATTATTTATGAAGCCAGTATATTCTTAGTATTGCTCCAGTGAGTAGACAAGACACTTGGCCTACTGTGTTTAATAATTTCTTGGCTGTTGGATGGGTTCACTTTTAAAGAAAACTAGCTCAGACTGAAAGGACTGAAATAAACTGTTTGGAAAAGACTAGAGGGCTAGTCACATAACAGAGGTGCTCTGATAGAGGTGTTGATTAAAGTTGAGTCACTTTGACTTCCATTTCAAAGAAATGATCAGAAATTGTGACAGAGGCTAAGATAAATTCTGCTGGCTTAGATGACAAAAAGTAAAAACCTTCCCATAGACTTCAGTGGGAAGTCTGCTGAAATCTCAGGAAGAAATCCTTGTATTTTAAGTTCGTCTTAATCGTTCGAAGTTATTCACTAAATAAGGTCTCTGAGTGTCTGTGTCATTTCTGCTGCTGCTGCTTATCTTCAGCCCAAGGGTATCAAGTGCAGATCATTTGTGTGGTGCTCAGTCCTGTCTTGCTGGTATTATGTGACTGGGGGCTGTGTTACAGCATAGACTAAAGCACAGACATGGAAATAGCTTAATGGCAGTAGAGGCAGCTGTACAGATTAGTAATGTATGCACAGGCAGTAAGTAGCTTCACGAATGGAGGCAAGTGAGACTGGGGAATAAAGAATGGGATAGTGACAAGAGTTAAGTGGAAAGGGCACAGTTATGTTAGGAGACAGCAGTTAGCAGCTACAAAAGAAGCATTTCTGAAAGGAATATTTGTAGTCCAAACTTATAATTAACAGCACTAATGAAATTTACCTAAAATTTTAGTCCTCATGGCTGGATTTTTAATTTTTTTTTAAGGATTAACGAACCTTAAAAAGCAATGGCAAGGCAGTCCTTTTTTGAATCTGAGGTTAATTTAGTGCCTGTGCTTAGTCTGTTGGACCTGCAATTTTAAAATAATATTTGAGATTGATACAGTAACCACAGAATAAATCTCAAGCCTTCTCTCTCTACTTCAGGTGCTCGGACTCTGCAGATTCCCCGAGCCAAACTACCTGATGATGGTGAATATACTTGTATTGCCAGAAACCAAGCTGGGGAAAGTCAGAAGAAGAGTTTCCTAACTGTCCTTGGTTTGTTTTTCACAGTTTTCTGAAACAGTATCTATGGCTTTGAAAATTTATTTTTATTAGTTTTTTTTCTGCCCTCTTACAAAACAAAGGCAGAAATAACTCTGAGCTTCTTCTACAGTGCCCCCAAGCATCAAAGACCATAGTGGAGCCTCACTGACAGTGCTGAATGTGAGAGTGGGCACCCTGGTGATATTAGACTGTGAATCCAATGCTATTCCACCACCAGTCATCACCTGGTACAAGAACAGGCACATAATTTCAGAGTCTGCAAATGTGGAGATCTTAGCGGATGGGCAAACATTACGGATCAAGGGTGCAGAGGTAGGCCAGGCTTGTAGGATGCTACATCTGCTGCTACTCTGCTACTGTTAATCAATTGTTTTGCTCTTTATTGGTGTATTCTACTAGCTGTGCGGAGGAGATGTATTTTCTGGAGGCCTTTCATTCTGTGAAAAGGACCTTGAGTTGGCAGAGGCAAAGGCTGTTAATATCGCTGAACTGTATCATTAAAATAAGACTCCATAATAAGGGGGTTTTAATTTATTTTTATTTTAGGTTTCTGACACGGGCCAATATGTGTGCAAAGCCATAAATATTGCAGGGCGAGATGATAAAAATTTCCATCTTAATGTTTATGGTGAGCATACTCTGCATGATCTGCAGTAGTTATTATAACGCAATTAACATTGTAGAGTAGACAATTCAAAATCAGTTTACAAAAATATTTGGTAACCAAACCATTCTTATTGCTTCCATTCAATTTATAGTGCCACCAAATATAGAAGGCCCTGAACAAGAATTGGTCAATGAAACTATCAGTAATCCTGTTACCTTTGTGTGTGATGCTACTGGAATTCCTCCACCAACATTAGTGTGGCTTAAGAATGGAAAACCAATAGGTAACATTCTTTCACACTCTTTTCTGCTCTTTTTGTCCCCTTCAGAGCACGACTGTGCTATTTGCTGTCTATTTTTTGTTTTTTCTTCATCTGTCTCTACACAAACTCTTATGTTAACTGATTGGAATCTTTGTTTTGTTTTTGTTTTGCTTTGAAATTTTGATGGAAAAATTGCTCACAATGCGCTTGCTCTCTGTGGCCTAGTTTGGAATGACTACTTGTTTACATATTTTCAGAAAACTCCGATTCTCTTGAAGTTCGTATTCTATCTGGTGGAAGCAAGCTTCAGATTGCTCGTTCTTTGCTTCTAGACAGTGGGACCTATACATGTGTTGCCTCAAATATAGAGGGAAAAGCTCAAAAAAGTTATGTGCTTTCCATTCAAGGTAAGGCATGAGAGGGCAGTGGGCAGAACTGGTTAGTAATTGGTTGAGTATGACACTGTGTCTGTACTAGAGACACTGAAGTAACATGAACTTGTAGAAAAGTGGAGAATTCAAACCATTATTTCTATCATTTGCAACCAGTGGGGAAAAATGGTTAGAGGTTTATATACTGTTAGTCAGAAATTTGCATGAAAAAGAATATTCTTAACCTCTGATGGTAAGAGAACTTGAAAGGATTCAGGCAAGTTGTGTTTATTTGCTGCTGATCACATCCTTCCTCCTGCTGAATGCTAAAGCTACGTTGGTTGATTGAGTGTGGAGGACCACACACATATGGATGCAGAAGCAGGGATACCTGTTGCCTTTTTTGCCATAGCAAATAGGAGGAGATAGGAAAGAAATACTAGCAGAATTTGCTTATGAGTTTTTTTTCCCTGCTCAAGTGAGAAACCCTTATTTGTTATGGAATTGTCTCCTGCCTCGCTGCATGTCACCCTTACACTGCAACTATCTTTGTTTTCCTCTGTTCCTAATGAAATATCCCCATCAATTGTGCTAGTTCCCTCCCATGTCCAGTAAGATGCCTGTTGTATAGCATCTTCAGCTTTCTGCTGTCGTCTCTTCCCATGCTGGCAGTTGCTGGTTGAGGAAGAAGAGGCAGCAACAGCTGTTAGCTGAGTGTGCTGGCACACCTGTGTGTGATAGCTGGCCATTAGCAGGCCAAACAGAACTAGTAACTGTTCGTCATAGCAATTGTTCTTCAGGGGTACTGTTTTTTTTGTGTGTGTCCCTGCCTGCCTGCTAGTTTTTCCCCAAGTTTAGGAATTGAATATCAAGCTGCTTGTTGGAACAAATGTGACTGAAATTGCTTGAAATACTCTGTTGTGGTTCAACCCCAGCTGGCAGCAAGGACCACGCAGCCATTGTCTCACTACCCCCACCCCACCCCAGGAGGGTAGGGAGAAGATGGAGAAAAAGGAGAAAAAAACCCTTGTGGGCTGAGATAAAGACAGTTTAATAGAACAGTAATGGAAGAGAATAATAATGGTAAAAGAATATACAAAATAAAGTGATGCAATACAGTTGCTGTCACCACCCGATAATTGGTTGCCCAGCCCCTCCTGAGCAGTGATCACAGATTCCTCCAGTCAACTCCTGCTTATATACTGAGTGTGACATCTATGGCATGGAATATTTCTTTGGCCAGCTTGGCACAGCTGTCTGTGCTTGCTCTCAGCTTCTATGGGAAGCTAAAGAAGTCCTTGACTTAATATAAGCATTACTTAGCAACAACTAAAACAATAGGTGTTATCAACATTGTTCTCATACTAAATCCGAAACACAGCAGCTACTAGGAAGAATATTGACTATATCCCAGCTGAAACCAGGACATGCCCAAAACTTACTAGTGGGACTGACAAATTTGACTTGATAGACAGCATGACTGTCATCCTTGTTCTTTAGGAGAACAGGCTAAAAATGGCTACTTGTTAGCATGGAGTAAGTGGGTTTCTGTTAACAGGAATTTGACTGTGCAGTAAGCACATGCTCAAGAGTTAAACAGGCGTGTAATTGTTACAGTGCATTGTGATGTTTAATGAAATGGGATTTCGTCATAATATTATTGTACATGTTAGCATTGTTTGAGCAGATAACTGTAGATATTAAATATAATGGCAAAGATACATGGTTGTTATGATTTTGTAAATTAGCTGTTTTAAGGAATGATTAAAGTGGCTTTAAATTTATCTTTGCAGAACCTTCTCTAGGAACAACATAATCATATACTTTCTAAACTAGATTTGAATGGAGGTACTGCAATAAATGCTTTACTCATAAGCTACTGCATTGTAACTCTTTATCGTTTAGATTATGTTTCTTCTCTTCCCTCCATCATGCATTTCCAGTTCCTCCTAATATTGTTGGCTCTGAAATGCCTAGTGAGGTCAGCGTCCTCCTGGGAGAAAGCACCCAGCTTGTCTGCAATGCCAATGGAGTGCCCACACCTGTTATGCAATGGCTTAAAGATGGAAAAACAGTTGCCAGTGACAATTTACAAAGAATAAGGCAAGCAAAAATAAGCAGACGCTCCATTCTCTTCTTGTATGATTTTAAACCTCAGAGGGCCCTAAAGAGCGAGCATAAAAGAGGGGCCTAAGGAGGGAGTGTAAAGAGGGCCTGAGCCTTAGCTTAGCCATGTTAAGAACATCATCTCCCTCTTTAGCTTCTATAAATCTAGTATACTTTGTTACTACTTTGATTTCTTTTTAAATTTTCTCTTTTTTTGTACAGAGATAAGTATATAACATCTATTTCTTTCTCAGTTAGTAAGTTCCATTAAAGTTCATTGGGTTCATTAAAGTTTATGAAGGTCAGTAAGTTCCATCAAGTTCCTTTGGAAGGGAAAGATCTGAGACATGGAAACATTATACTCCTGATGCTTTTCATTATGGGTTCTTCAAAAGCCTGGTTGGAGTTGAATCTTAATACAAGGTTAAAAAGGACATCTCTAGGAAAAACTTCCTAGCCTATATCTAAAAACAATATTTTGCAAAAAAACAATGATTCTTTTGCTGAATTCCCAAGAGGATAGAGGTAGTTGATTTAAATGTGCAAAACTGACTGTTTATTTGCCAGGTTATAGGAATAAGTAAACAAACTCACTGTGATTTATGACCTTCCTTGTAGAGTAACTCCAGATGGCAGCACATTAAACATTTTTGGAGCTCTCAGTTCTGATACAGGAAAATACACTTGTGTGGCTACTAATCCTGCAGGAGAGGAAGATCGAATTTTCAGCTTGAATGTATATGGTGAGTTTTCACAGATGTGAAACTGAAATCTGGTCCATAATCTTATCTTCGTAAGCACTCCCAAGAGAGGGCCAAGAAATGAATGCCTGTCTTCAGTGTAATATTACATGCATGTGTTTTAAATTTCATGTATTGTAGATATCACAGTATATCGCACAGGATGTTCTGTAAATGACAAAACGATTGAAATCGCTAATGTTTTGGGATAAACAGGAATTAATTTCTTTGGTGTATTTCATAATAGGGGAATTCTGCTTGCAGTGATTTTTATTTTTTTCCTGTAGAGGAAGATACACTTAGGGCTGATTTACTATGATACTGCTTTTTTGTTGTATTAGTTTATCTTCACTAATTCCTATCAAAGTACATCAGCTAAAACCAGAGTAGTATGGAGGGAACGAATAGTTAAAGAACCCCCTTCCCCTGAGTAATAGTTTATTTAGAGTTTAAAAGAAAAATGATAGTTTTGGATGAAATTCTTCTCTTGCACAATTTGACAAACAGAAGATAGTAAGCCTAACTCTTCTTTAGCAATGCAGAGAGTGGACATTTTAATTTGTGAAAAATATGTTCATGAAGTACAATGACTAGAGTGAAAGAGTGAAGAGTTCTGCATAGGCAGCATTCCACAGTGGTTTCTGTCCCAGTTATACAGAGACTCAATATGAATTGGAATACGAGCATGAGCAGAGTAACAAGAGATGACCTTTCATATAATAAACAACAATACTGAATGACCGCATCACATCTTTTTTGAGACAGAATGGCACTACACAACAGTGGAGACTTTTTTGATCAGTTTGTATTGGTTGAGGTTCAAGCAATAACCGACATAAATGGCCTATACAACTGTCCTGGTGCGTGATGGGATCTTACGTCAGCCAGAGCGTGGAGCTGCATGTGGCTGGGCCTTCTTTGTATAGTGAATACCCTCTTGCACCCAAGACCAAGGCTTTCAAACTAACCTATAAAACTAAAAAGCCCAAAAAGCAGTTCTGTTAGGATAGTCAGCCGGAATACTTACCTAGGCATTTTGAAATTTTCTCTATTTAAAAATTAAGTCAACAAATACATCTAGAAGTTAATAAACTAACTTTCCTCCTGCATGATTTTAGCTTTCACATTATTTAAGATTTATTTAAGGAGGTAAGTTTGAGCGGCAGCAAAATGCCAAGTCCCATCTGGCCCTTAAGTGATTCAGCCAATCCACTCTAAGGCTTGACCACTTGCTCCTTCCTACATTGTCATTCTCTCCCCATGAGCTTCAGGCTCTGAGCTCTCTCTTGTTTGCCACAGCCTGACAAATCAGAGATAATTCCACTATCACTCTAAAGTGCATCTGATTTTAAATATGTAAATGCGTAGTTTATTAGTGCTTGATATTATTGTTAGAGGATTCACTCTTTTAGAAAAATGGTGGTCTTATGGAATTGCCTGTGGGGCATTAGGTGCAGGATTTCCTGCAAGTTAACACATGTGGAATGATTTTAAGAGCCAGTTTTAATATCTTCCTTTTCAACATCTGCAAAATGTAGTTCCTCCAACAATAGCCAATAATAAAGCTGAACCAGAGGACCTCACTGCCCTTTTGGACACCTCCCTAAATATTGAATGTACTGCTACTGGAACCCCACCACCACAGATAAACTGGTTAAAGAATGGCCTTCCTCTGTCTGTCTCCTCCCAAATCAGGTTGCTGTCAGCTGGGCAAATTCTCAGGTTGGTTTTCATCTATTTTAAGTAGCTGAGTTTTCTGTTGTCTTTTGCTATATCAGCATAATTCTGCTAGTATTTTTGGAAGCAAGAATAAAATTTATTCCAAACCATGCCATAATAAAGATAACATGTTCCATTTACAGCTTGCTTAAAATTATTTTCTCTTTAGACTTGCCCGAGTGCAGATATCTGATACTGCTGTGTACACTTGTGTAGCATCTAACAGGGCTGGAGTGGACAACAAACATTACAACCTTCAAGTTTTTGGTGAGTTTCTCTGAAATGCTTTATGTAAAGACTCTTATTTCTTAATTTCTTAAAACTAATATTCAGTTTTCTTTCTCACCAACACAAAGTTGAAGACAGCCACAAGTATATCTTACATAGGTAATCATTAGGGAAACATTAACTTTTCAATGTATTTTTTTTAATGGAAGGTGTTTTAACCCCGGAAGAGTCCTTACTTGAGTTGGCACCCATAATGTGTCACAGGTTTTTTAGAAAGAATAAATATATATAATTTCTAAATGAATTTTAACGTGTGCTAAACATGAATGTAAGTGGGGAAATGCAAAAGGGTAGCTGCATTCCAGCTCTTTTATAGTCAGAATTAACATCTGGGTTGTACTACGTATGAATCAGATCTTTGTTTCTTGGCAGTACCACCAAGCTTGGATAATGCAGGAGGAACAGAGGATGTGACTGTAGTAAAAGGCAGTTCAGCTTCGATGAAGTGTCTTAGTGATGGCACTCCTGCCCCCACTATGTCCTGGTTTAAAAATGGACACGCTTTAAGCCTCGGAGCTCACCTGACGTCAAGTAACCAAGGAATGGTCCTTCATTTTGTAAAAGTGGAGATTGGTGACACAGGCAAATACACTTGTGTAGCATCCAATGAAGCTGGAGATACCAGCAAGCACTTTTCCCTAAAAGTGCTGGGTAAGTGTTAATCTTTCAGTTGAACAAAATGCGAGTAATAAATGTGTATCTACTCAGGACAACAACTAAAAAAATCCCTAGGGATAAGGAGTATTTTCAAGAAACATTTACTGTGGTAAATGAGAAAAATAAGGAAATGGAAGACACTGAAACATATGTGAATGTGTCATATAGTATGTATTTTTTCACAATGTTTCCCAAGTACTAAAATGTGCTGTAATTAATAGTAAACTAATTTACAAAGTAGTTTGGTTTAAGTGAATAACTTTGCTTAGTAGAAATACAGCGTGACAGGATGATAGCACTGCTGAAGGCATAGCTGAAGGTACAACAGCTAAAGGGCTTATAAATATTTTCACTGGTATTATAATATATTTTACCTGTGATTATAAAAACATTTTCTAACTAATAATTCCAACTCAAAATATGCAAATTAATAGGCAGAGGAAGATGGAAATTATGTGAGATAGTGAGTTCATGACACAGTCAGTAACAATACTAGCGCAGACTAATTCTACAAACTCTAACCACAAGGCTGTGTATCAGGTTTTATAGGCTTTTTGAGTCAATGAAGAACTCAAATATTTTCCCTTCCACAGAGCCGCCTCACATCAATGGTTCAGATCAACCAGAAGAGCTCTCTGTTGTCGTTAACAACCCTCTTGAACTTCTCTGCATCTCTTCTGGCATTCCAGTCCCCATAATCTCATGGATGAAGGATGGGCGCCCACTTTTGCAGAATGATAATGTTCATGTCCTAAGAGAAGTCCTTCGAATAACCAGTGCTCAGGTAAAGTATTTGTTTCAAAATAGGCTTAGTTTTGCAAACCCTAAAGGAGTGTGTAGATCTACCTGCTATTAGGACCGTGCTAAGAGATGTCCTAAAAATCTCTATAAAATCATTCACCTGCATTTGTGGTTGGAGAATATGTTTTTCAAGCCTTGCCTTTGAGTTTCCCCATATAGAGCAAGCAGTAGTCTTACGGATTGAAGTGGCCAAGCAGTTCTGCCTCTTCTGAGCACTACAAGTTCATTTCAGAGTTCTGTAATTTTTTTATTTATTGGTGCTTCTTGTTACAAAGCAGAGCAATCAATGCTAGGGACTCATCTTTTTCTGGGGTCATTTCTGGTTTTAGTCTGTGTCTGTAACCTGTTCTTGTTCATTTCCTACCAATTTGACTCTTGTTACTATCTCTTGCTTTTCTTCTTTTGTGTTTTGTAGTTCCTCCTCAGCCTTTCTTCTCTTTCTATTAGCTCAGATTTTCCTAATATCTGTTTGCTTCTCATGTGTTTAGATTACAGAGAAAAGGTGCATGTGCAGTTATCTGTGTGCAAGTTAAGAAAAAATAAATAAAGACAATAGAAGGACTTTCAGATGAATTCAGACGATAAAAGAGTCAAAGGAAAAATAACGTTTAAAAACCTGCACCAATAAACTGTGCAGTTACGGACAGCCAGACTGAAGTTCACCAAACAGAAGTGGGACAGGGCTCGGATCTGATTTGCTGCTCATTCTATTTGTAAAGCAAAGTCTTCTTGTCTTTACAATGAAGAGCTTACAGGAAGGAGAAAGCATAAAGGTGTTAATGAGTATGTCTGCACAAAAAGATTTCCATAGTACCCAGAACTGATCTTTGCTTAGATGGATAGCTATAGCCAGTTCCATCCTTATTGACTACCTGTTGCAAAAAGCATCATGAAGAGAAGGGTTCTTGCTGGAGACATATTATCCAGAGAGATTTTATGGAGTCCTGCAGCTCCTAAGCCATCTCCATACAGTCCCACCATGGTAAATTAAAGACATTTTCAAGAACTTCATTAACTTATTTTCAGGCATTCCTTATCTATTGTGTTTCTGTTTAGGCGCTGCCTGTTACATATTGCTGTCAATTTTGTATGTCAGTTTTTCTGAATTGTTCCCGTACTTGGAGGTTTCTGCTGAAGTTGTTTGTGTGTTTCTAGGTGGAGGACACAGGAAGATACACCTGTTTGGCATCTAGCCCAGCAGGAGATGATGATAAGGAATATTTTGTAAGAGTGCATGGTAAGTTTAATTTAGGAAAAAAAATATTTCATCAAGCCATAAAGTATCTCAGTTAAGTTACGTATTACTAAAGAAAAAAATATGTGTTTTGTGAAAGTGGTATTACGTCATATGTCATAATTAACGTTTCTGAATAAGGGTAACTATTTTGAACATGATACACAATTAAAAGGGAAAGTTCCACCAGATGCGACTGATTTCTGTTATAATTCCAAGTCTTATATTTTTAATACCTAGGAAGGTTTTGGTTATCAGTATTCGGTTGGATTGAGTTTATTGTGCTTACTGAAAAAGGATGTGAAGTATACTGATATCTATGATCATCGTTGTTTTTCAGTAGAAAAGCTAAGAAATGGATTTAGAAATTAATACATAACATTTAATGACAGTAAAGGAAGTATAAATGGGACTTCGGCAGTTCTGTAATATGCCTTGGGTTTTTTCTTGAAGATTATAGCTTCCATGTTTATTGATGAACAGTTTATGGAACTTCAGTGATCTGTACTCTGTCTGGCTTAAATGCAGGTACCTCGCTGAGAATGGACTTTAAATTAATTTCTGTCACAGTAATTTCCAGCATGTGACGTAGGAAACAGGTTCACCAGTTAAACAAATGTGATATATTTAGCACAAGTATTGAAAAGTAGAGCGAATTAATGGCACTGTAGCTTTGCATTTATTTTAAACTTAAGAAATAAATTGGAAGTCTTTAATGGATAATTTTAATGGTAGCTCATATGTGTGGTGTTTATTTTTTTTCTTAATTTTTGTAACAGTTCCTCCTAACATTGCTGGTACCAGTGGTCCACAGGACCTCACCGTGTTGCAGAACAGACAAGTTCTACTGGAATGCAAGTCAGATGCTGTACCACCTCCGACAATCTCATGGCTTAAAAATGGAAAACTTCTAGAGGTATAGTGGTTACATTATTTGTACTAGTCTTTTGCTCCCTTTATTTTTTACGCACAGTGCTTGAGGTTTCTTATTCTGCTCACTTGCCTCTTTAGTGCAGTCCAAGTTATGGTGCCTTGAATTCAAGAGAAGCTGAGCAGCCCCAGTACAAATACAGTTAGTCCTAAATGAGTACCTGAAGCTAGCAAGCATGTGAAGTGGCCATCCCGCTGTTACTTGTTCTTTTTTCCTTTAGGGGGATCCCTTGCTCCTCCTGGATCCTCTGAACAATGCTAGAAGCCTTCGGTATACTCCTGAATGGCTTCCCGGGAAAGGTAGCTGAGAAAAGACTACACTATATGTTTCCTTTGGGTATATTATGCATCCTCATATTCTAGTAGCATTTAGAAAGGAATTAAAATTCTTTATGTTGGAAAAAAAGAAAAGAAAATGGATTGCTAATCACCATAGTTTTGTATCGAATGCATCTTTTTCACTCAGAATTCCATGTAGTGTCGTGTTAAGGCATCAAATCTTTGCTGGTTGAGAGACAATTAGCAAGATGAGGATGGTTTATACAGAAAGAATTTTTTCCTTTCTATCCTTTTCCTTGGGATCACTCAGAAACCAAGCGCTTTCCAGTTGAACAATTTCAATTTAGTTATTAATTGAACGTAATTAATTGATAATTTTCCTGCAATTGATCTTCATTCATTAATAAAGAGGAAAAAATTCAGATTATGAACTGTGATCCCTTAACTGTAGTCCATCAATAGTATTTACCTGAAGTTCTGCTTAGTTGCTTTCCTTCTGACGTGCCATTCCTCAGACTCTTTCTCTATTGTAAATTCAGAAGAATGAAATATTAGTGGAAGAATTAAGAATATGGTGGGCAATTATGTCTTACTAAGTGCTGCTGGGGAATGTTACCTTGAATAAAGCACAAGAGCTAGCTAGAAACAAGTGTATGAGAAACACTCTTCTTCTAAATGGTCAATTCTTCAATTGGGTAGTGATTTTTTTTTTTTTTTTTTTTAATCAAAGCAAGGTTGAACAATGCTTGGAAGTTAAGTATGTGAGTATTTTTTTCCTTGGAAAGCTTGTGTTTTAAAAGCAGAACTTAACAAAAATAAACCATGAAAAGAAGCCCCTGTTAACAAATACTCACCAGAAAACAAAGCCATTGAGGAACACTGCGATAGACATAGGTACTCAGCTGAAAACCTGTGAATTAATTTTTGTAATGTTAGTTCTCCTCTTGCCTCATTATTTCATGTCAGTATGTGACGGCTGAGGCATCTTGGTTGTGCAGTATGGTCAACCTCCTGGCTTTTGATTTATAATAGAGTAGGGAATTTCAGTCTCTAGAGTTAGCTCTCCTCTAGCATTAACTTTAAGTTATAAATTTGGTTCAGAGATGGGACTCCTAATTTGTTATGTGTACTTTAAGTAGCAGACTTAGGTTTATTCTGTTCCCTACCATCCTTTTCATTCTTCAGCTTAGCTTATATAAATACATAGTCCAGATATGAGGAAAACATTAGTGTCCTCCTGAATGCCTGGTTGCTTTCTGAACCTCAAAGAATATAATAGACTACTAATACTAAGCAGCTGGGAAAGAACTCTCCTTGGGTATGTAAAGAGAAGTGCTCTGTGACAGAATCATAGGGCTTGGAAGGGACCTCTGGAGATCATCTAATCCAACCCCCTGCCAGAGCAGGGTCACCTAAAGCAGGTTGCTCAGGATGGCATCCAGGCTGGTTTTGAAAGTCTCCAGAGTCAGAGACTCCACCACCTTTCTGGGCAGCCTGTTCCAGTGCTCTGCCACCCTCAAAGGAAAGAAGTTCCTCCTCGTGTTTAGATGGAACTTCCTACTTTCAAGTTTGTGCCTGCTAGCTCTTGTCCTATCACTGGGCACCACTGCAAAAAGGCTGGTCCCATCCTCCCGGCACCCTCCCTTTAAGTATTTATAAGCATTGATGAGATCCCCCCTCAGTCTTCTCTTCTCCAGACTAAAAAGACCCAAGTCCCTCAGCCTTTCCTCATAAGAAAGATGTTCCAGTCCCCTAATCATCTTTGTAGCCCTCTGCTGTACCCTCTGCAGCAGTTCCCTGTCCTTCTTGAACCGGGAGCCCAGAACTGGACACAGTACTCCAGGTGTGGCCTCACCAGGGCAGAGTAGAGAAGGAGGATAACCTCCCGTGACCTGCTTGCCACACACCTCTTGATGCACCCCAGGATGCCATTGGCTGCCTTTGCCACAAGGGCACATTGCTGGCTCATGGTCATCCTGTTGTCCACCAGGACTCCCAGGTCCCTTTCCACCGAGCTGCTTTCCAGCAGGTCAGCCCCTAACCTGTACTGGTGCATGAGGTTATTCCTCCCATTACATATCATCCTCCTTATCTTGGAAAAATTGAGGTTTCACAGTGACAAGAGAGGACTGGAGAAAGTCAGATTTTCAGGTTGCAGTGTTATTTCAATTTCAATCATCACTGCTTTTTGCAAAACAGCCTTGTGGTGGAGGGTGTCATTCCTCCTGGTTTTGTTGTCTTCCACTGTGCAGATTTTGAGGTCTACTGTAGACCTCTGTATGCTAATGATGAAGTTGTGCAGCACCACTATTTGTGGTAGCAGAACTATAGAAAGATCTGCCTCTAGCAGCTTTGGAGTCCTTGCACTCTGCATAGGTTTGAAAATGCACACTGAGTGTTAAGAAAAGAAGTAGGTAGGAGCATCTTTACCTAATCTGGCTTTATTTAAACACTAAAGGAATTGCTGAATTTGTATTTTTTCAAGAATGGGTTTTCTGACATACCTTGTGTAGAGCGTAAGCTTTAAACGATAGCCTGTCTTCTGTCATGTATATGCTTCTGTGTTTAGAAACCGTAGCATAGGCTGTGCACTCAACAGGAAATACTAGTTATTACCCAAAATCTGACTGTTTATAATCCAGTCTGGTGGTGAATGATTTCACCTTTGAGACTCCAGCACTGCTGTTTATTCTGTGTTGGTAGACTTGATGATTTGGTGCCTAGTATGAGACCAGCATACTAGGGTACTAGTGCGGAGAAGTGCAGAACTGGAGGAGTTTCACCTATCCGTTGCAGTTGCTGTTCTCAGAACTTCTAACCAAAAGAGTAGATGGGAATGTCAGCTTTCAATTTCATCCAAAGTGTGAATAGCATGTACTGGAAAAGTTTCTGTTCTTTTTCTGTTGTTTTTTATCCAGTCAGGTTTTTGAACACTTGTAGTTGATATTACTGTCAGTCATTCGTGCAGATCTGATCCAGACTAGTTGTGGTAAAAAACCTTTGACTTCAAATGGCTACCTAGCAGGTGCTGTAGAGTCATTATAGAGCTGAGAAGAGTGGTATCCTCATTCAGAAATGCTGGCTAGTAAACTTAGTAGGCTAAGTTTATGCTGCATCCCACCTGATCAAGACTTTGATGTTTGAAGAACAGTGTAGAGAAACTTGTATTTCTTCTGCCTGTAGCGTGCATGGATTTTTAAAAAAATAAATAAATTAATCATGTGCTATTAGCTGCACCTTTCCATAAAAACTCAAAAGCCCTTTGGCTATGTAACCCAAAAAACTGAATAAGAATTCAGGTACAAGTCCCAGTAGGGGTTTCAAGGGTGAACCATTAAGCAGTCATATTTTTTTAAAACTTTGTTTACCCTATTACTTTCACAGATGTAAATGAAGTTAAGCCAGCAATGAATTCGGTCCCTGATTCATCTTTGGCCTTCCTTCATGGCTTTTATTACTTTGCAACGAAAGAATGTTCTGTCTTCATAAAGAAGAGCAATGGTAAAGTTAAATTTGTCAAACTCTCTCTTTCCCCTTAGGGAACTCCTCGAGTTCGAATCCTATCCAATGGGCGATATCTGCAGATCAATAATGCTGACCTCAGCGATACAGCAAGCTATACATGTGTGGCAAGTAATATCGCAGGAAAAATGACCAGGGAGTTCATGCTGACAGTACACGGTAAAATCATGGATCCAGTCTTGTGCATTTTGATCTTTGCATGGTATTTCTGCAGGAGTCCAAACGTCAAGAAAGAAGCATTAGTAGTCTCTTTCTAGCCAAGTGTTGACCACTTAGGCTGTGTCTAGAGTGTGACCATGTGCATTACCTCATGTATGCCACCATCTGAGTCCACAGTTGTTACCCACACTAAAGGACCTGCTGGGGACTCACCATGGCTCCCTTTCCATCTGTCTGTGCTTTCTGCTAATGAAGGGTGCTGTGCATCTAGCCATCATCCTGATACAGAATCAGGATACACCCAGGATGAACGCCCAGATCCAGGACTGAGAAATGCTCTTGGGCACATTTGGAGAAATTCTTAAAAGCAGTTAACTGGCACCTTGGGGTACTAGGTTTCATACCTGGCTTGGCCACCAGTTTTGCAAGTTACTTGAAAACTGTGGCAGCTTCTCTGCACCTCTAAGCAGGCGATAGTAGGCAGATAGGGCGTGAAGGGCCCTATGCATCTTGATATCTGTCATGTACTACCATAGGCCTGAATTTCATTTTAAACCTATTTATTTTCTCATATCTAGTCTGATGAGAAACTATTCTATTCTCACACTCTGGTGATGATAAGAAACTTTTTTCTAATTTCTGTTCTGTTCACAACAGAGTCATGTATACCTGCATTACACTGTGCCCCCGCCAATGACTGTCTTTACTGGTCCAATTAGAATTCTTTTTCCTCCTTAATTTATAATTAGGAAGCAAGGATATCGCCACAGCCTTATTTTGCTGAATTAAATATGCTGAACTCTTACTGTTGTAGCTATAGGGTAACCTTTGCAGTAACTTGCAAAGATGATCTTTACAGCGCATTTCAGACAAACTTTCTTTTTCGTTCCCTGCTGCATCATGGCAATTATTGTGCACTACACAAAATAGTAAGAAACTTGTTTCTGTCTTTGCAGTGATCCTCATACCTGTTACTGCATCTGTTTTCATGTGTTTAGTTTCAATCCATGCAGCGTAAAGATTTTTTCTTATATCATCAGCGATTTTTCCCTTTACAGTGGCTCCTACAATCCGAAGCAGTGCTCACACTGCTATTGTGCATATAAATGCTTCTGCTGTTCTGGAGTGTGTTGCAGAAGGAGTACCAACCCCGAGAATTACATGGAGGAAGGATGGGGCTATTTTTACTGGAAACAATACGAGGTATTGTCCAGAAGTCAGTGTAAATATTCTTCCGTGTTTTTTAAGAATGTATTAATTACAGAAAGCTTAATTAAACATCTGTGACTTGTAAATTAGTTTTGTTTTCACAGATCAGAACTAGTATTTGTGCTATCACCTTGAATAGACCCAAATGCGGAAAATATGGTGACAGAAACAGTAATACAGAGAAGTTGTTCCACAGAAAAACAGCAGTACCAAAGGTTTCATCCTTTTATTAGGACAAAAAACTCCTTTGACAACCAAATGTAATAATAATACTTCTGATATTTAGGATTTTGAACACTAAACATGGAAGATCTTTGTATCTTTTTATATATATGGATTTTTTGGATGACAAGCCATTTCATGCAGACGAAACGAAAAGCTACTTGAGTGTACTCTGTAGTTTCTAATTCATAAAACTTTCTATACATGTTCTAGTATCAACTTTCATTGTAGTGAATAGTTTCTGTCTTCTGATTGTTTTAAGGGGAAGTAGTTTGGCATTTTCTAGAACTGAGCAAATGCTAAAGAATTCAGTTACATTTCAAAGAAAAAAGAAAACATACAACCATTAATTAGAGTTTTTTAAGGTTGAGTGAGAAACCATAAAAAAGGGCTTTTGGATATTTTCTGCAAATCTGTCATCATTTATGTGGACTCACTATGTCAGCTAGATTTGATAATCTCTCTGGAAGATGGGGTGTGCTGGGAAGGAGTGAAGTCAGAATAAATGCAATAAATGAGAAAACTCTATGTGCCTAGATTAAGACACCGTATGTTTAGGCTATTTTTTGTGTACCCTGACTCATCTTTTCCTTCTGCACTACTAGGATAGCCTATGGTTCTCTTGATTGGGTAGTAGAAAAAATATATGGCTTTTTTTCAGATATTCCATGTTAGAGAATGGATCTCTACACATCCACTCAGCACACGTTACTGACACAGGAAGATATGTGTGTATGGCAACCAATACAGCTGGCACTGAGCGCAAACGAATTGATCTGCAGGTTCTCGGTAAAAGTTTTGGTTTTAGATAAATATATGTGTTTTTACAAGTCTGAAGTCCAGTTACATAATTTTTCTTTTTCTGCCAGATCCAATTTTAATTTTAGCCCCTTTTTAGTTGCTCTGGTTAAAAAAAAAAGGAAGAAATTTATGGCCTTAGGAATACAAGAACATATTTATTCCTTGCGCACTGAAACTAGAAAGACTTGACACATCCCATGCTACATTTTTAGTAAGTTCACTGCTGTCAAATTACTCTTTATAAAAATCAAGTAAGTGTGTTCAGGCAGGCCCTATATATATAGGTATGAGAGGGGTGTGTAGGCATATGTGTGTAATTATTCTGAATAATTAGGCTTTGTTTCTACTTAGTTCCTCCAACTATTGCTCCTGGACATACAAATATTACAGTTACTGTAAATGTGCAGACCACTTTGCCTTGTGAAACCACTGGAATTCCCAGACCAGCAATTAGGTGGAAAAAGAATGGGCATCTGCTTAGTGTTGACCAGAACCAGAATACATACAGGTGAGAGATGTTTTCTTTTCACCGTTGGTTTAAAGGTTTCAGGGATGATTTTGGCACTTTAAAAATCTAGCCATGCTTAAATGTAATCTTGCATAGCCAGCAAATTCAGTGGTCTGATTACCTGAGAAGAAAAGAAGTATTTAAATTGCTTTTACTTTCTTCTCTTTTCTTTGTTCAGACTTCTGTCTTCAGGTTCCTTAGTAATCATTTCTCCCACTGTGGATGACACTGCTGTCTATGAGTGCTCTGTGTCAAATGATGCAGGAGAAGACCAAAGAGCAGTTGAGCTCACTGTTCAAGGTAGAGGGGATATTGCTATTACATGTGTGTGGCACCCAGAATTTCTTTGGGGCATTCCAATGTTGAGATGAGATTTTTTGTCATTCTTTTATGATACTGATATCCATAAGTCTCTGGCATTCCCAAGAAAGATAAGTTATTTCCAAGAATTCATAAAAATGAAAATGGGGAAGTAACCTTTACACTGATCTTCATTTTTAGTGCCCCCATCTATAGCAGATGAAGCCACAGACCTTTTGGTAACAAAGCTGTCTCCAGTAGTAATTTCCTGCACCGCATCAGGGGTTCCTGTCCCCTCAGTTCATTGGACCAAAAATGGCATAAAGTTGCTTCCCAGAGGAGATGGATACAGAATTCTCTCTTCAGGTACTGTATGTGACTGGAGCTCAGCTGCAGAAAATCAGTGAGAGGGTGCAGTTGTGCCCATTTAGAAGTAATTAATTAAATAAATGCAAACAATCCCCCAAACAACCACTCTCCAACTTCTCAGAATAAAAATATAAGCCTCTTAACATGGATGCTGTAGGAGAGTTTTACTGTGAATACAGGAAGGACGCTGCTGTATGTTGTAATACACTCTCTCTGCTGCAGGTGCTGTTGAAATACCTGTCGCTCAGTTAGCGCATGCGGGGCGGTACACCTGTGTGGCCCGGAACGCAGCTGGCTCAGCTCACAGACACGCTACTCTTCATGTTCAGGGTAAGATGGGAAGCTGAAGTGCATTCTGTCAGGAAGCGTTGCCCATTTAATACGTACGTATGCTGCAGAGTAATGGTGAAGCCACAGTGGACCAGCACAAGTAGTGTCTTGCTCAGCTGAATTGTCTTGTGGGTGCACTGATTATTCACAGAGTCGATACTCTGCATCTTAGAACTCTGATAGCTTGGATAGAGCCCCCCACAGTCCATGCTGTCCTATTTTATTTTTGAAAGATTTATGTTTGTTTGCTTTTTGGTAAGCTAAAATGTATCTGTGATAGCAAATGGCATTAAGGAGGGTCATATTCTATACCCATACTCATGCTGATCATGTTATATTTAAGAGCACTTCCATTGAGCTCTTCATAAGGATGGCAGAATACAACCATTGCTAATTCAGCCTTCTCAGACTCTCAGGTTATGTGATTTTAATATCTTCTGTATTTTCTAGCTTTGAAGGTTAAACTCATTGCATTTTCCTTTTTATTTTGTTGCAAAGAACCACCACTTATCCAAACTCAACCAGGGGCGCTGGATGTCATCGTGAACAATCCCATTCTACTACCATGTGAAGCAACGGGTACACCTCAGCCCATAATAACATGGCAAAAGGAGGGCATCAATATAATCACAACAGGTATCCTCTTAAAGCCTGTAACTCCAGCCTGCTTGCTGTAACTCAGAAACTTATTTTACGAATATTCAAACTTAGATATAAGGAACCCATATAAGGAACACAATACAAAACAAGAAGTGTCATACTTTGCTTATATTTGTTTTAGGTGACAGTTACACAGTTCTTCCCAGTGGCGGTTTACAAATTGCAAAATCAACTGTTGAAGATGCTGGCACTTACTTGTGTGTTGCTCAAAATCCAGCTGGCACGGCTCTGGGGAAGATCAAACTGAAAGTTCAAGGTAAATCATCTTTTAAACTCCTCTTGTAGTAACTTACAGACAAGAAATTTGTGCGTGCTCTGTTAGTCAAAACCCAATTCTGAGCAACACAAATGGACCTAATGCTTTCCTATTTGATTTGACACTGAATAGAGTCCAGGAAGTTTATTCTCTGTAGTGGTCTTTCTACTTAGGATTAAAATATACTTTTAGGATTATTTTCACTAAGAACTGAAGCATTCGTACAACATATAATTCTTTTAAAAATTTTCTTGTTTTTCAGTTCCTCCTGTTATCAAGTCTCACCTCAAGGAGTATGTTGTTCCTGTTGATCAATCTGTCACTCTGCAGTGTGAGACTGAAGGCTATCCTGGACCAGAGATCAGCTGGCATAAAGATGGACAGCAAATAATGGAGTCCCTTAGAAGAAGAACCCTTAGCACTGGTGCGCTGCAGATTGTGTTTGTACAGCCTGGTGACGCTGGCCGTTACACGTGCATAGCGGCAAACCTGGCAGGGTCCAGCACTTCTATCATGGAGCTCACTGTGCACAGTAAGTGGGACTATACAGAAACAATGTGCTTTATGGCAGCGTGAACCTACGGAGGGTAAGGAGCTAGTATATAAGGGAAAAGTTCAGGAAAATTGTGCTACTTAATGGGTTTTAATATGAGCCAGTTGCTTGAATTTAGGAAGAATATTACATTTCCTTAATTCGGTTTATACTTTGTTGCAAGTATTTCATGCATTTCTCTGGCATGCCTAATGGTGGTCATTGATGAAGACAAGAAACAATACAGAAGATCCAGGCAATGATTTCTCCAGTCCAGCATAGTATGCTGTTATGGTACTGCTTGGATAATACATAAAGGTAAATCTTTTTAAAAAACCTTCTCACAGTTCCACCCAAG
Source organism: Burhinus oedicnemus (assembly GCA_008921705.1). NCBI lineage: Eukaryota > Metazoa > Chordata > Aves > Charadriiformes > Burhinidae > Burhinus > Burhinus oedicnemus. The sequence continues at coordinate 1,407,194 of VFFE01008906.1, read as the reverse complement.
ATTCACAGTACGGAGGCGCAGTACACAGTCACAGAGGACTCCCAAGCTGTTCTGTCCTGTGTGGCTGAGGGGATTCCAACACCAACAATAAACTGGAAGAAGGACAATACACTGTTAACAGAGATAGAAGGAAAATACCGGGCTGTGCCAGATGGAGACCTCATTTTGGACAATGTTGTTGTAAGTTCCCTAAATTTAAGCTATGACTTGACAGGTTTGGCAGTAAGAAGACCCTGCTTCTCTTGTTTTCACCCACTTCTGGATTAGTCTTTGTTATATTTTGTTTTCTTGTTCTCAGTGTTCCAGAGTCTTTATAAATGTTTCGTTTTCCACTCAGGAGTAAAATATCTGTGAAAAATTTGTAGTGATAAATTCTCAGGAAGGGCAAAAAGAAGTGTAAGTCATCTTTCAAATTTAGAGGAAGTGAAAAAGTTCAGATGACCATTTCTACTGAATGCTTGTTCCAAACCTTTTGAGATTCTTATATCGTTACAAATGGTAGTGTTGCGTAGGATATATCACAGTTGAAATTTCCACAACACGCTTTCTTTCAGCCTGAAGATTCTGGCAGTTACACCTGTATTGCTAACAATGCTGCTGGAGAAGACACACACACTGTCATCCTGATGGTTCATGTACTTCCAGCTTTTACTGAACTGCCTGGAGATATATCTTTGACTAAAGGAGAACAGCTCAGATTAACTTGCAAAGCAACTGGGATACCTGTACCAAAAATAACGTGGACCTTTAACAATAACATCATTCCAGGTGGGTAACACCAGGTCTTACTGGACATTCCGCTGTAGAGTTGTTTCCTCGCACGCAGCATTGCAGTTAGTTTAAGATAAGGAAGAAAAAAAAATCTAGAGAGAAAAAACTTGTTAGGCAGTGATTGTGTGAGGAATATCTTCAGTATTATGCAATCATATAAGTAAATTGCCTCTGAGACAAAGCTGTAAGGAAGATAATTAAGAAATTATTCCTCTTCTGTAGCCAATAATGTAACACATTAAAAACATTCAGTATCTGATGATATTTTCTCAGCGTCCAACAACTAATGCTATTTCTCTTAAATACGAAGAAAGCCTCAGCAGTTCACAGAATGCACAAAGCTCGAAATTAAGGGCCAACTTAAGTGAATACATGCACATGGGCAAATGTCATAGCAGTGACTTTTCTGTGCATTTCTAAGTTGTCTCAGAAATGAAATGGCACAGCGCCATGGAGCTGTGTTGCTGAATAGCACTGTAATTCAAACAATCTTACGACATACCAGTCACTGAGATTTATATGTCTAAAATCATTGAAGTAACCCTTTACTGTGTGTTCTCCCATCAGCACAATACGATGATGTAAATGGACACAGTGAACTTGTTATTGAAAGAGTATCTAAAGATGACTCTGGTACCTATGTATGCACAGCAGAAAACACAGTTGGCTCAATCAAAGCTCTTGGGTTTGTGTATGTCAAAGGTATGTAAAATAACTGTAGCTGTGGTCAGTACTGGGCAGTTTCACAGAGTCATCTGTTCTGATAGTAAAATCATAGAACGGTTTGGGTTGGAAGGGACCTCAAAGATCATCTAGTTCCAACCTACCCAAAAGTCAGAGGGTCAAAATCAAGGCATTGTTCGTGAAAGTGGGTCCAAGTATCCTGAAATTGTTATTCCTATGTTAGTAAGGTTTATTAACACTGTAATTATAGGTGGTCAAAACTTTTCAGTGATTTTCTGTATCCGTCTGACAGAGAATCATAGAATGGTTTGGATTGGAAGGGACCTTAAAGATCATGTAGTTCCATCCCCCGTGCCCTCAGCGTGGACACCTTCCACTATACCTGGTTGCTCAAAGCCCCATCCGACCTGGCCTTGAACACTTTCAGGGATGGGGCATTCACAACTTCTCTGGGCAACCTATTCCAGTGTCTCACCATCCTCAGAGTAAAGAATTTCTTCCTAATATCTAATATAAATCTACACTCTTTCAGTTTAAAACCATTACCCCTAGTGTTTGATACCTTGTCTATGGCTAAATGGGAAAAACCAAAACAGGTTGAAATTCACACTTATGAAAGCCAGAGATGAATGATCCCTACCAGCAATTTCATTAAGGGCATTTTATTTTGTCTCTGCTATTTCTCTGCCATAACATGTTTTTTCAGAGCCTCCAGTCTTCAAAGGAGATTACCACTCTAGCCGAATTGAGCCCTTGGGTGGCAATGCTATGTTGAATTGTGAAGTCAGAGGAGATCCTCCTCCAACCATCCAGTGGAGCAAAAAAGGAGCTGGTGTTCAGATTAGCAACAGGATCCAACAGCTTAACAATGGTTCTCTTGCTATCTATGGCACTGTAGTGAGTCACTGGTCTGTTATGATGTGTTTCTGCATTGTATTTGATTAATAAAGGTATTCCAGATCATGTTGTTTTGAAAGAGTGAGGCTAGACATTTAATCCACTTGTGCTTTTACCTTTAACAAATGTCGTTTTAATTCAGACTAGTATTATACTCAAATTATTGTGACAAAAAAAACCCTAGGGGGCTATTGTTCTCTTTAATTGTCAGAAGGACTGGATCTACATACTAATTGTTGGTGTGTGAAATCCTGGTCATTCCCAATTAAATGGGACTTTTGCTTTTGACCTTAAAAGAGCCTGGGTTCTACAAAGTCAGATCGGCTGAAAAGCAATTACGTTCTCCATGTGCAAATCTCTTAGCATCTAAATTCCTAATACGAATGGCAAGACCTCTTTTTTTCCCCCCATAAACTTATGTCTGCATTTTGAAGTGGGATTAAAAACAATAGCTCCCTTGAGTTTGTTCAAGTTAAAAAAATTATCCTCAGCATTAAGGAGTTGAAGGAAATAAAAAATGGGATAATAAAAATAATTCACAGTATCAGCTTAATGTTAATAAAGGCAAAATGTTGAGATACTCTAGAATCTAACAGTGTGCCTCTTAAGATCCAGGGTGTGCCATGTTGTGTTGCAGAAAATTCACTTACAGGAGGTGCACTGTAAATGGAAACCCTCGTTACATACATGTTAACTATTTGCTTTTTGTTCTTTAGAATGAAGATGCTGGTGACTACAAGTGCGTGGCTACCAATGATGCTGGTGTGGTGGAACGCAGTCTGACGCTAACACTTCAGAGTAAGACTCAAAGTTAAAAGTTTAATGCTACTAGATTGGAGCAATAACGTACATTTGGATAGGTGTATGTAGCTGCCATTGATGTTTTGGAGGTTCGGCACTGCCCTGTAGGTTAAGATTAGTTTCATCTTTCATCATTAATATTTAAGAGTCAAGTCTAAGCTAGTGACTGAGGTCAAAGAAGAGAAGCATGTAGAGGGTGATTCAACCTCATCTTAGAAACCAACTTAGAGTGGGGTAAATCACCTTCCGAAAGGGCCTGTTTCTTTTAGTTGACTGGAGAGGATGTCAATACAAATGGGTTAAATTAGACTCTTAATAATTAAATTAAGAAAGTTACATGAGATGAATTGCAGTGTTCACTGGCAATATTTTATTTTTGGCAGAAATAATATTTTAGAATTATTTTTTTGCTAGTGGTAGAATTTCTGAACATCCCCTTTCTGGTGTAGCCTCAAGCCATATCAATCTGTTACTTATGTTTCGGTTGCCTCTGGACATGATTAATAGCATCTTGCTGCAGATTTTATGAAAAATAACACATTTTAGGAATAAAGAGGACCATGTGCTTGTATAGTCAGGCCTCAGTCCCAGCTTTGGTCCTCAGATTGCTACATATTAAAAATGGCCTATCAGTGTCATTTTGACTTGCATATATTTTGACAGTGGAAGATCAGCAATAATACTTTTAGTTAAAGCCAACTTCCTTAAGACTTTTTGTTTCCCCTCATTCTGATCAGACCTTTAATATTCAATACAACGAAAAAATGTAACCATGTAACCATGTAACCATGTCTAAAGAAACCTTTCTCTTTTAGGTCCTCCAGTCATTACTGTTGAACCTATAGAGACAGTTATTGAAGCTGGTGCCACAGCAATGCTGAACTGTCAGGCAAATGGAGAACCTCCTCCAACCATCAAATGGTCCCGCCAAGGTCATCCAGTTGTGAGCGATGAGAGAGTGACTGTCCTGTCTAATGGCTCCTTGCGTATTGTTGCAGCACAGAAGGAAGATACGTCTGAATATGAGTGTGTAGCAAGGAATCTAATGGGATCTGTTCTTGTTAGAGTATCACTGACTGTCCAGGGTAGGTGCACAAAACATAGGATAGTGACTGTCAAACTGGTAGTTTATAGCATTAATTGAGATTAAATATGATCAAGATTTTATCTTATCCATATTTTATGGATATTTTATCTTATCTTCCCTATACGCATTAGGTATATGTTAAGATGCATAGGTATATGTCTGAGATGTCAGTGGGTTTCTGTTTCATGAAGTTTTGTTCCATTATACTCATCCAGCTCTGCGAGACAGATGACTGTGAAGGAGTAAAAGACATAAATAATAATGAAAAGGTCTTAAACTAGATCCCATTCTCAGAACACATACCATAACTTAATTCTACCTCTAAAGAATAACTTAATTGTACCTCTAAAGAAAAGCATTTAGGAGCATAAGCAATGAAGTATTCTCTGAGCTGTAGTAAGATATTTCTGCAGTAATGAAGATGTGAAGCAAGTTGGATTTCTAAATATGGCTTATGAAGTGCATTTTTCACTTTGCCGGTATCAATCTAAGAGAGTTATAAGCACAAGAACTTTACAAATGGAACATCTTTTTTCTCATTGCAGTGCATGGTGGATTTTCTGATTGGCTTCAATGGCGAGCTTGCAGCGTAACTTGTGGTCAAGGTGTTCAGGAGCGAGTCCGTCAGTGTAACAACCCTCTTCCAGCAAATGGTGGGAGGAGGTGTGAGGGCCCTGATACAGATGTACGCAGCTGCCACAACAAGCCATGTCCAGGTATTTCTTTAATGAATTGATACTGTTAACATGCCTTATGTTAAGTGCCCTAGCAGTAAACCATATCACCATGGATCTTCATGATGGGTTAATTTTCCTAAGAAGCTGGAACTCATTTTGATTTTTGTGGAAAGGAAGAGGAAATTTCCATAAATACCGCAAAAATATTTTTTAATTGGAACTGTTTTCTTTTTCTTAGTGGATGGCAACTGGTCGGAGTGGGGGCTATGGGAAGAGTGTTCAAAGAGCTGTGGACAAGGTAACAGGACCAGAACCAGAACCTGCAGTAACCCACCAACCCAGCATGGCGGGAAGCCCTGTGATGGCAGTGCTGTGGATTCAGTCATGTGTAATATTAGGCCTTGTCCAGGTAAGAGAAGAGTGGTTTAAAATTGCACAAGGTGCTGCCCATATAGGTATCTTTTTTTTCTCTAAACCCAAATTCTCTTAGCTTGTTTCAAATTACTAAACTATAAAAGAATTAAGCTCCCAATTTATTTTTTTTAAATTGCTTGTAATTTATTGAATAGCACTAGTTCTTGGCAACAGAACACACAAAAGTAAGTGCAAGGAATATTCTCAGCAATTTGTCTTTTTTTTTTTTTCCTCCAGTAAAAATGTTAATTTTGTATCTTGATGTTTTCCAGTACTTGTTACCCATGTTCTCACAGAGTGAAACTCAATACTCTAAACTTATTCTGCAAAGCCAATTAAAATGAAATAAAACCAAACCACCAACTATTAAATAGTCATGTTAAACATGATAGTTAATAATTTAAGACATTATCTGTATATTTTCCTCTGTTGTTTTAATTTTCAGCCACATCTTTCTCCTAACTAGCTGAATGTTCAGGTTTCTTTCCTGTCTTTGTAGTACTTCCCGTGTTTGACAGGTTGTAGTTTATTCATAACCCATCACCACTGGCATGTTTCCTTCTATACAATTTTTTATTATATTGATTTTTCCCTTTTGCCCTGGCTCTGCTACCACCACGATACCAAATGTTCATCCACTGGCCTGAGATTAATTTCTCTAGATCTTGGCAACAAAATCAGTTCTGGCTTCTGCTCACTGGTAGCCACTGAAGCTGTATGCCAGCTTTTAGCTAGCATGCTGCTTCTCCTGCTGAGACCTTCGGCCTAGCACAGGGCAGTCAGAGCCAGGTAACTTACGAAAACACCAGATTTGATCAAATGTTCAGTTCTGTTGTTCCAAGATTGTTCTGGAGTGATGTATTCAGACAACAAAACGGAAAGAATTAATCTCTTTTTTGCAAACTGTTGATCCATTTCAGCTGTTGCTCGAGGTGATGGTTTTTTTCATGGGCTTACTCAGGATATTTCATTTGTTGATACTAAACAACACGGCTTTTCTGCCTGAGGCTGTGGAGCTGTAATTTCAAGTTAAAGCAGCTGTATAGTTTAAACAGTTTTATACCTGTGCTGCCTTTGCAGTTGATGGTGTGTGGAGTTCTTGGCTGCCATGGGGTCCTTGCAGTGAGACTTGCGGGAAAGGTACTCAGACACGACTGAGGCTCTGCAATAACCCTCCTCCTTCACATGATGGGTCATACTGTGAGGGGTCTGATGCACAGATGCAGGTTTGCAACAAGAGACGCTGCCCAGGTAAGATGCATCAGACATAAAGAAAACAATGACAAACTTGTCATTTCCTTTGCAAATTCTACTTAATTTATATCAAAAGCTTTCCAGTTCTGAAAGTGTAGTCCCTGGAAAAATTCCATTCAAGCCTTTTATTTTCACTGGCCCCTGTCACTATCTTTAGCATCCCTCTACAGACCTAACATACGGGATTTCTTCTCCTGTCCTTGTCTCTCCTCCTTTACCCTGCCACTGTGCAAAAGCAGCATTTTAAATCCTTGGCAGTTAAATTACAGGTTTCCTAAACATTTCTTTTTTTAAATTTTCCTAAGATCTGTTTTTCATTTATCCTTTTCTTCCACATTTCAAAGAGTCCTTCATGACTGGGTAGGAAAACTCACAGTTTTGAAATACGACCTCTGTATTTGGCTGAGTCCAGGGATAATGAAGTGGAATGTGCAGCAGTTCAGACTGGATCCTTCTGGCTTCATGCTCCATTTTGCACATGTGAGGTCCTGTGCTGAGTCCCCACTCTAACTATCAACTGGTAGAAGAGAGAACTGACCTTGTGGTAGTTAAACAACTGAGAGCTCGATGTTGCACATTTAACAGGCTTGATGTGCGGCTGCCGAGGATGCTAACGCTTACAGCTAGTTTGTGACTGAGACTGATCGGCCTCTTCTCAGCCACAAACTCAAATGGTCATATGGATGTACCCGTAATGGTTTGTGTCACCATGTCTTGGGAGGTCAAAGACCCTACTATTCGACTGCTTAAACCTGGCTCATGTGAGATAATGTAGTAATAACTCCTATAAACAGCTGAACCAGTAAATCAAAGGTTGGTTAGGAAGGGAGTGGGGAGAAGGTAGTAATGATTACATCTTCAGACCGTGCAGCTGCAACCAGAGGAGGACACATAAGTAAAGACTGGGTTTTTGGGATGGCACTAGTACCAGCTATCTGCCCAGTGTGGTAATTTCAGGGACTACTTTGTATATGGTTTGGCTTGCTTACAGATGCCTAAAACTGTGAGAATAACTGAGGCTGAGGACTGAGTGCTCCCTGATCATGATTCTGGTCAGGCTTACAGGTTATTTAAGACAGGTCATGCTTTTCTCCAGTTTCACTCCTGGAAATCCCTATGTAGAAATTCCTATGTAGCTTTGATGTTCTACAGAGAGAGTCGATAACATCCTACAGTCAGTTTTACCCTGATATAGCACTGATTTACCTTGTTATTTCTAATGTCAGAGACTGTAACTGTACCGTGCTATGCCTTTCTCAACAGTGGATGGGAAGTGGGCCACGTGGAGCAGCTGGAGTGCCTGCACCGTGTCCTGTGGGGGAGGCAGCAGGCAGAGAACACGCCACTGCTCAGACCCAGCCCCACAGTTTGGGGGTCACAAATGTGAAGGAAATGACATACAAATTGATTTTTGCAACAGTGATCCTTGTCCAAGTAAGTGCTTTGGGGTAGGCTGCTTATCCACTTACTGGGTTTGTATGTATGCACGAGAGGAAGCAAGCCATCCACAAATCACACACTCCCACAAAAATTAGGGGGTCTAAACACAGGCAATGGCACAGGTATTAGCTGCCTGGCAAAAGTGAAAGCATCTCTTCATCAGTCAGTATGACTGGGACATTTTAAACATTAGCTGTTAGGAGCACAAACCAGCGGCAGCTGGTGCATAAGCTCCTGCCGCACTGTCAGAAGTCACGCACCTCTCTGAAGTTACAACTGTCCAGTCAGAAAGTACTGCAAAGTGAATCTCTTTGTATCTCGCAGTAGTGTTGTGACTCACTTGGTTAATAGTATGTCCTGCATAATTTCCTATGAACGGCAACATTCTGGAGTTGCTTAATATACTCTGAGAAATTGATGAATGCAGGACAAGATAACTTTCTTAGATCTTTAATGGTCTGTTGTTTTTATTTTTATTTTGGGAAAAGAAATTAAAAATCTACTCTCCAATAGTAATATTTTCATAGCTTGACTGTCAATCTGTTATTAAGAGGAAGACAGAGAAAATCTGACGTACTTTTACAGTTCATGGCAGCTGGGGCCCATGGAGTAGTTGGGGAACTTGTAGTCGAACGTGCAATGGAGGCCAGATGAGACGATACCGGACCTGTGACAATCCTCGCCCTGCCAGCGGTGGAAGGACATGTGCAGGGGCTGACATGCAGATCCAGAGATGCAGCACTGAACTGTGCCCTGGTGAGTGCTCAGACTAAGAGAAGTTAAATGCAGCTTTCCTTGGAAGACTTCAGGGCATACATAACGTATGTGAGATTTTCATATTCTGAAAGGAATGCTGTAACTACTTACAATTTCATACAATCTAATAATCCACTCTCACTTTTTCTTTAAACGGCTGTCACCTTACAAGGATTTCCCCCTTCACATGTTAGATTTTTCCCAAAATGACATGGAATAATTCAAAACCATAAAAGCGTATGAAAATCTCTCCTACACCTAGCAATTTACTTAATTTTTACAGTAAATACAGTTTATGAGGCTCCCAGTGAACTGTCATAATGTATTCCAGGAGCAGGAAAGAATGCTCAGTTCAAATGCTTTAAATAAAATGACAATCCAAGCGGTTAACTGATTTATTGACAATACATAATTAAGGGGCAATCATTGAACTTACATATTCAGGATCAATATCAGCAATACAGAAGATAAACCACAATGCTGGAGACTTACTAAACACCTATAAATTTCTAAACACCCTTCTTATAACTCATCCCAGAAAGGGGCTATTATTGTATTATTATTAATTCTGTTATAATAATTTAAAAAATTATCAAATCATTCCTCTATGCGCAGCCCTTTACGTGCCCTCCTCCTGTGGGAGATGCAGAAGCTCCAACTTTATGCGTACTTATGCCACATTCAACACCCTGCTGACCCATGCACTGGTGACAAAGCCCCTGATGAGGCAACATCCGCACACCCAAGGTGTGAGCCTCTGCTTGTTGCACCCCATAGCATCAGCCCCACTAGCTGGATACCAGCTGCTCGTGGTGTGTGAGGACAATGCTCCATTAGGTCTCAATGGAGGTTACAGTGTCAATGTTCCTTGTTTACCCCCCTCTTGCTTGGGTTTATCCTTCCCAATCAAGTTTTCATGCTGCTTTTGTACTTTTGAGTTCCTTTGTAACCGTTACTTTGGCTAATGGCTGTCTTAAGCAAACTTTTTTCATTGTTACTTTTCTCTTATCATTACCAGTTTTGGGCAAATGTCCTATCAGATCAGGCATTTCCAGTTACTATGTGTACAGTCATGTTCCTATGGTATCATCTGTTGCTATCGAGGCCGTGCTACCAAGAGGATGCTGTGCAGACTCCTGCACACGTGTACTTCAAGCCAAATCTAACTGACCTCTTGTGAGTGTTTGGTCAGATGAACATGTGTTCTTTATTTGCAAGATTTATGATTTGTTTGGTTTCTGTCAATTTTATACCCATGCAATCTCACACGTTTTCTTTGTAGGAGCAAAAGCACTCAAAGCTCTAGACAGCTGGGTTGTCTCTCCAGTGGTAGGCTACCAAAAACTATAACAGGAGAGTCTGAATATTGACAGCTGTTCTTTACAGACTGGCTTGTGATGGATCTGCATACATGTGACAGCGTTTTTCATTTTGAAATCAGCTTCTATGTAGCCTGATACTTTCAGGGAACCGATGCAGAGACTGGCAGGAGGTATTTCTGCAGAACCTCCTGGGGAGGGTGGCTGGCTGCAGTCAGGCAGCGGTTGGTCATATATATGTTCTCCCCATAGAGCAATGCGTAGGCAGCCATCCAAAGCCAGCTTGAGCTCACTACCTGCACAGCGGACCTCTCTGTATGCAGCCCTTGGGGAGGACTTGCATGATTGTGCACAGGGACACATGTAGTTTACCCTTGACAAAGCTTTCCTTGTCAGCCATTAAGTGGTACCTCTTCAACATGACATAGGGAAAAATTTGACCCAGCTTTTGCTAAATCTCCAGCTATTACGATGGAAACATTTGGAGACTCCTTGTCACCAGGACAGCTGATAGACAAATAAAATTTTAAAGGTGGTGTGTTTCTGAGGGGAGAAGTGTTCACACCTGCCCATTAAGGTGTTTTTGTCACCCTTTTAGCTATTTCTTTTCTCTATCACATGGGTTCCATCAAGAAGGAATGACACAAAAGTATCACTGATGCAGCCTGAAGCATTTAAAATTAAAAGTCGCTTTCTTCGTTCTTTCTTTCTGCAGTGGATGGAAGCTGGGGGCAGTGGCAAACATGGAGCCAATGTTCTGCTTCTTGTGGAGGAGGAGAGCAGACCCGAATACGCCTGTGCAGCAATCCAGCCCCATTAAATCGTGGACGTCCTTGTCCTGGAGACTTCTCCCAAATATCCAGGTGTAATACCCAAGCATGTCCTGGTGAGTTAACTTACAGCCCGTACACCGTGACAATATGGTGAAAGCCTGTGGCACTCCTAAATTGACTAGTACTCTCCCGTGCCTTGGCAAGTTGTCCAAGTAATTTAATTTTGTTGGCTTAATCTCCTCTGCAAATTCAGCTGGATAAATTTTTTGTTAACCTGTTACATAGCACTAGAGTATGCTGTTAAACAATTGTTGCTTTTCAGACAGGGGTGAGTCCATAAGGTGATTCCCATGTTATTGTGCATATATCTCAGATCACATATATACAGCATCCTGTTATTTGCAAGTTGTGAGCTTTACTCTTGCTAATAATGTAGTAATATATGCAGAAATATCCTTACTTCTCAAAATGCTGGACAATATTTCTGAATTTTGTCTCCCCAGAAATATCAGATAGCAGAGTTTTCACATGGACCTTTTTTTTTTTTTTTTTCCTTCCTCCCTTCTCTCCCCTACACAGGTGGGCCTTCACATGCCAAAGGCAGCATCATTGGAAATATTAATGATATTGAATTTGGAGTTGCTTTCCTGAATGTCACAGTAACAGACAGCCCTGACTCTGAAACTAGAGTAATACAAGCAAAGATTACAAACATTCCTCGGAGCCTTGGTAAGCTTTTTATTACTTTTTATTACTTCTTTTCCTTGAGCCAGGCTGAATTCTGTGCAATGTCAGTTTTCACCACTTCATTAAGTGTCACTGAAGAAACCGGTCTAAACTTTTCATAGACAGAGAGAGGAAAAGGGAATCTTTAATATTTACTTATAGCACATAAATATTTGTAAAATGATTCCGCTGACTATAACAATACATTTTTTTCCTGGTTTAAATCTTGAGGTTTTACGCTAATTTTAGGTCTTCATATTCAACTCCTACTGATGCAGGTCGCATGATGTTAGGAAAAAAGCTCTCAAATGTTATGTCACATTTCTTTCAGGTCCAGCAATGAGAAAGCTTGTTTCTATTCTCAGCCCAATTTACTGGACAACTGCAAAAGAAATTGGAGAAGCAATGAATGGGTTTACACTCACTGATGCGGTCTTCAAGAGAGAAACTCAAGTGGAGTTTGCAACTGGTTAGTTAGCTGTGATATACCATCTCCTTCTGTTTCCAAGAAGCTTGATAAATACTGCATTTCTTAAAAAACAGCACATAACTGTTGCTGAATTTTGAGTTTTGTGCTTATGCCAGTATTTTCTTAATGACTATGTCTTTCTGAGGCTTAAATACAGCTTTTAGGCTACAATATGAAACACGTAATGTTTATATTATAGGCATGGTATGCCTTATAAAAATATGAGTATAGAATAGCTAGTCAAGGGATCTCAATTTAGATACTGTGTGGCTAACATGAGTCTCTGGTTAGGATGTTTTATAAATCATTGTGCTCATAATTCATAGGTGAGATTCTGCGAATGACTCATATTGCCCGGGGCTTGGATTCAGATGGAGCCTTGCTGCTGGATGTTGTTGTGAGTGGCCACGTGCTGCAGCTCCAGTCAGTAGCTGATGTTAACGTGAAGGTAAAGTTGCTCGAGATACCACCCTCTTCTCTCATTAATATATACTTCCCCTCTCATCTATAAAAGCAATAGACACTATGTCCTGAAAACTGTTTTATCATATGTAACTTATTTGTGCTTGGTGTAATTGTAGATGATAACATTGCCTTTGAAAACCAAAAGTTGTCATCAGGAAGGTAGTATTGGTCACTCAAGATTTTTAGATGTTAGAAGGTAGTATTGAAAAGTGTCTTCGGGGCTAGTTGTCACAGGCAGGCATGTCAGGTAGCATTTTCAATACAGCTATAAACGTGCATCTTGAGCCTGTCTGACTTTTTGGTTTCCCTGAGGACACCACCATCTCTTTTATGCCATGGCACCTTGCAAAAATTTCTGAATATTACTGATGATTTGTTTGCAGTTACAATTATATATAGTCTGGCAGAGAAACATTCCCATGGCTGATAAAGTTGCAAAGACAGGGGATTAACAGATTCTGAATCAGATTACATCACAGGATATTTTACGTGTTCTTATCATGCATGCTGTCATGATGCTGTTAATGATGTGCTCCTTTCTCTGCTACAGCATCAAAACTTTGTCTTGTGGAGATACCTATTAAGGCAAACAGTCCTATTATACAATTCATCTGAAATATTTTACAGAATTTGCTTTTTCAAAGATTGACACTTCCCTGTGAACTTTTTCAGGAATGATTACAGAGGGCAGTTCGCATGATTGTATGGCAAAAGGTTACAATCTCGCTACTGAATTGCTCTACCTGTTGTTTCTAGGAGATACTCTCTGCTGCTCCTAGTAAGATAGCTTCTGTCACTGACCTTGTACTCCTGACAGAAAGATGGAGTTCAAAGGAACTGTTTTTCTATCTTTTTTGGTTTAGTATAAGCCATGAAACGCATTTTGCTTCATATAATATGTGGTATTAAAGTTTTGTTTTAAAACCAGGTGCTTGATAATTGGTTTTACTCTGAAAGAAAGAACATTCTTTAAAGTTCTTTTTATAAAGGTGGTAATTAGTTAGTGGTAGGTAACCAGTAAAAATGTTTTAATGTATTAATCCCACAGTACAATAAATATACATGAAGTTATTGATATTTTGATAGACTGCAATAGGTAGCATGTCCAATATTTGTACCTTTTTTTCAGTGGCAGAATTTTGCTCTACTGGTTGTTTATTTAGCATATGTTGTCAGCATCTGAGTTAGAATACAAAAAATATTTAGACCTCAAAACATTGTTGTTGAACAATAAAATAATTTTCAGGTTTTTTTGGAAATGCTCTACTGTATCCCCCATCATCAGGATCCTCAGTACCACAGCCTGTTTCTTATTTAAAGAAATATATCAGATGCTGTTACGATTCAACAGTTAAAATAAGAGTAAAAAAAGCATGTGTTTTATGAAATACAATTTGTTCAGCTGTTAAGTAAAAAAACTTCTCTCTGAAAACTCCTCATACCACTTTAAAATATGAAGACCACAGTGATGTTGGCTGTACTCAGTGGCTGATGCTTGAATCTTGTTGTTTCAGGATTACACAGAAGATTATATTCAAACTGGCCCTGGGCAACTGTATGCCCATTCTACTCGTCTTTTCACTATAGATGGAGTTAGTGTTCCCTACACGTGGAACCACACTATCACTTACGATTACACTAAAGGAAAAATGCCTTTCTTGGTGGAAACACTCCATGCTTCCTCTATTACAACAGAGTACAACCCATTGGAAGAATCTGTGGCTTTTAAAATCCACGCATCCATTGCAAAAGGTATTGTTCTAATCTTTCACGAAAATAAAACAATGGAAGAATAATATCCTATCTTCCTAGAATTCATTACCTATATTCTCAGAAACTAGTTATGGCCTTGAAAGAGGAAATGCTGTTAAACTTAGGTAACTTAGATCCTGGGACCTGCATGTCTTGTTAATATACCCACAGAGTAATACTTAAAAGCTGTTGCAGTTTGCACTTACTCTTCACCTGTAGTTCTCATCGATGATGTACATCTGCATTTGCTGACACTGCTAAAAGCATCACCAGTAGCTTCAGATAGTCAACCTAAAATGCTTCTCAATTTCCTTGCATGTACCTTTCATTCTATGAAGACGAAATTACTGTGGTTTTTCTGTGGGGTCAAGTGTTGGTGGGGTTTTGGTTTGGTTTTGTTTTGCATAGCTATTAAGAAAAAGGATTGTATATTTTCTTCTCACAGCAAAAAACACATAAATGTAAGTAAGGTAGTAATGAGGCTACAGAGGTGGAAGAACATGCAAAATTCAGCACTAAAATGGGTAGAATGTCCTAAGCCATTCCTCAGATTGAACGTCTCTGGAATTATTTGGCATATATGGAAAATATGATGCTGAGCTGCAGATTGAAAACTTTACTGGTACTTTATGGGTATGTTTTTTAAGGCCAGATATGAATGATGCGCAGTTATGCAGCGCTGTGTAGACATGTGCTGGTGTAAGCTCTGTAAATCTGATGAGTCCTAACTCAGAGGTGGCAAGCTCGTAGCTCCATCGGCTGTTATGCTGTGTCTTAGCATTACTAACTGCTGGCTTTCATTAATGTTTTACCTAAGTGATCTTAAGGAATAGGGCATATATTTGTGTAAGTGGGTTTTCCTTTGAGAAGTCATAACTGGTTAGCAGAGAGTCCTGTTACGTTTTTAAATACTGTTTGGGCTTTTTTTACACAGTAAGGCTTAACATCATCTTTCAAATGAAATAACTCAGGTTTGAAAGTAAATGAAACAGTGGGATTGCCTAGCTCAGTCTTTCTTTTCAATAACAACATTCTAAATGAAGTAAAAGAATTATTTTCCCACTTGCCAGACTATAAACTCATTGTGCAATTCGAAAACCAGATAAGTTTTTTTGGGTTTTGTTTTTTTTTTTTTCATTTTAAAAAGAGGTCTGATAAAAGGAGGTCTCCAGATCAAGTTATGCCTATGCATAAATCTGGCCAAGCCTTTACTGAACTTGCTTTTATTTCCTCCAACTACTATAGTGCTTTTTAAAAAAAATTGTATTTATTGAATCAGTTTTCAAGCAGCAAAATACATGTGGTCTTAAGCAGTCTCTACCAGAGTTTTCCATTACAGTTCATAATACACACTTGTGTTCTTCTACAGTGGCTTCCCACAATCTATGACATGGTGGTTTGTTTGGTTTGGATTTATTTCCCTCCTTTTACCTGAAGTGAAACTGAACGGTCTTTATTCTTTTAATAATGAAAACTTTATGGAGGAACTTTGCAGGATGTATCAGGCTGGGATACAACTTGCAGTCACTCTGAGGGAAACCCCGCACCTGTTTGACATTTTTCAAAGCAGCAAAACCCATGTACTACTGACTTT
This sequence comes from Burhinus oedicnemus, assembly GCA_008921705.1. Classification (NCBI taxonomy): domain Eukaryota; kingdom Metazoa; phylum Chordata; class Aves; order Charadriiformes; family Burhinidae; genus Burhinus; species Burhinus oedicnemus. The sequence continues at coordinate 1,391,315 of VFFE01008906.1, read as the reverse complement.
AAGTGCACAAGTACAAAAACCACTAAAGTCTGGATTTTAAAAGTTTCTGTTTTAGTGTCCAAGTGTAATAAATCTCTTATAAATAGCTGAGCTGCAATTCTTAATGCTAAAGGGTTTTTTAAAAGTAATAAAACGGCCATATTTTCATCCACAAGTAACATGTGCTTCCTTTACCCTACAGGAGATCGTAGCAATCAGTGCCCTGCTGGGTTTGGCTTGGACTCAACTGGGCCTTACTGTTCAGGTAATGATGTGTCAAGTGTAGTGTGTAATCATAGACTCGTAGAAGGGTTTGGGCTGGAAGGGACCTTTAAAGATCATCCAATTCTACCCCTCCCTGCCATGGGCAGGGACACCTTCCACTAGACCAGGTTGCTCAAAGCCTTATCCAACCTGGCCTTGAACACTTCCAGGGATGGGGCCTCCACAACTTCTCTGGGCAACCTATTCCAGTGTCTGACTACCCTCTTTGTAAAAAATTTATTCATTATCATTCTTTTAAACTTTTAGTTTAAAACCATTAACCCTTGTCCTGGCCCTTTGGCCCTGGTAAAAAGTCTCTCCATCTTTCTTATAAACCCTCTTTGTACACTGAAAGGCTGCAATAAGGTCTCCTCAAAGCCTTCTCTTCCTCAACCCCAACTCTCTCAACCTTTCCCTATAGCAGAGGTGTACCATTTTCGTGGCCTCCTCTGAACCTACTCTAAGAGGTTCATGTCTGTCTTGTGCTGGGGCCCCAGAGCTGGATGCAGTGTTCAGCCACCAAAATCTACACCTTTACCTATAGTTTCAAAGCATGCAGTACATACTTCAAAAAGTGTTATGTTACCATTGATAAAAGGATGTGGATCCGAAGACAGATGAAGACTTCACTTCTGCACTCATCTATAGTATAAGTAGTGCCCAGACAGCTTTTCATCAGTACCTCAGGTGCCATCAGGGAACACTGAGCCACAGTATCTGCTGAGCCTGCAAAACAAGGCACTTGCTTGATCTGTGTGAAGGGAAAGATGAGTGTTGGCAACCTAGACAACAGCCCGCTAAAAACCAGACTGTTCCTGCTTGGGGAATGGAGTTGAAGAGGAGGTTATGAGCATTTTAGCTGTCTCCTCTAGATGACTGAGTCACATTTTGTTTTATATAATTTTGTGGATTTATTTCATTTCCTCTTGAAAGTTTATAAATTAAGAAAATTAAACAAGATACACTACACCATCCAAAAAGTTTAAAACCAGGAAAACTGAAAATAAAGTTGCTAAAACAATCTTCCCCTTGCAGTATCATCTATAAAATGAGTTCTACAGCTTTAATGTAGAAAATGTAGTAATCTTTGCACGTGTATCTAGGAAGTCGTATGTCTAATACTGAAATCCATCTGTTCTGTTGCAAAGAGATTCTCTGGAAAAGATTGTATCAAACATTCATTACTGTGATACTGACCCAGTCCTGCAGAGCTTACACAAGATTCCAGTAAGCCATGTTAGTGTAGGTTTGGTAACTGTAAAAATAAGAGTGGACAGTGTAGTGCTGAACTGTTTCTGTGAAACTGCTCTATTGCTAGGTCTAGTTTTGCCCTGTGGGCTCTACCAGACATAACCTCTTATGACGAGTTTGTTTGGTATAGTTTCTTGTAAAGTCTTGTGAAGTCACACTGCTTTTTAAACATTTCGTTGTTCCAGATGAAGATGAATGTGCTGTGAGAAATCCTTGTTCCCATACCTGTCATAATGCCGTGGGATCTTACTACTGCTCCTGTCCGAAAGGCCTCACTATCTCTGCGGATGGTAGAACGTGTCAGGGTAAGATAAGTGTTGCTGTGGACAGGTTGGACACAAAAAGGCCCATGGCACCTTAATCACTAGGGAAACGTTGTGTTTGGGCTGGGCCATTTTGTCATTATACAAATATAATTTATTGGGCGTATTCCAATTATTTCGTATCTAAATATATTTGCAATCAACTATTTCATAGTTGATCATGCTCAAGACACTACTTAATCTGTGTTTCATACAGCTTGTTTTTAATTACAGATATTGATGAGTGTGCATTAGGTGGACATACTTGCCATACTGGCCAAGACTGTGAAAACATCATTGGCTCATACCGCTGCGTGGTTAGGTGTGGGAACGGCTTTAGGAGAACAGCTGATGGATTTAGCTGCCAAGGTATGGAGAGGTCTTTGGTTTTTCATGTTATCTTTCATAAACTGAAAATGCTGTCTTCCACATAATTGAAAGTAACTTTTTAAAAGATGTATCTCCAACTAAGGTGTCTATAAAATTTCATTATTAAGGTTGTGGGGTTTTGGGGTTTGTTTTTTTTGTGGGTGTGTTTTTTTGGGGGTTTGGTGGTGGTTTTTTTTGAAACCTTTTGCTTTTTTCCATCTTTAGAAATAAGTTTTAAATCCTATCAGCGAATAACCTAACGTTCTTGCTTTTGTGTCCCATGTGTGTTTTCTTTTACAAAGAAGTGAAAGAAGTAAACACTTCTGAACATACCTCAGTAGTGTAATAACTAGAGCTCAAAGCAGAGTCCAGAATGTTGCCTCAACCAAAACACTGTTCAGGTAAATGACAACAAGGTGATTCACAGCTATTATATCAAGGATTTGTATTGTTCAACAGATGTTAATGAGTGTCAAGAGTCCAATTCCTGTCATCAGCATTGCTTCAATACTATAGGAAGTTTCCACTGTGGTTGTGATCCAGGATACCAGCTAAAGGGCAGAAAATGCGTAGGTATGAATGAATTTTTTAATGTTCGTTCCCTCTTTTCAATGGACATAGTTCAACATTTATTGGTTACTATATTTGTTATCAGAAACCTTTATGAATTAAAATCCTACTATGGATCATATACTTAGTATGTATTTCTGAATTTGTTTGTAAATCCCGAGAGAGTGGGAATTTGGCTGACTGATAAATGTGTATGAAATGCATTCAGATGCATGTACACACTATAATTACAGCTGTATTATTCTGCTCTTTAGGAATTGAGCATAAGAAGGTGAGTTCATTTCCATTCTTGCCTTTTTTTTTTTTTTTTTTTTTTTTTTTAAATAAGATGTGAATGAATGCAGGCAGAATGTATGCAGGCCTGATCAACTTTGCAAAAACACCCGTGGTGGCTATAAATGCATTGATCTGTGTCCTAATGGAATGACCAAAACAGAAAATGGAACTTGTATTGGTGAGTAGAAGTGTTAATGTACTGTACAATGATGGTAAACACAGGGACAACGATGAATTGAAAAAAAATAAAAATGTCTTGGACATAGTCCATCTCCAGTTATTAAGATTTGCACATATTAAGACACCGACTTTTTTCATTTATGTGAACATATGTATTTAACTTTTTTGTAATTGGTATTAAAAGAATAGATTTATCCTTGCCAATTCTAGTTTTCCATTGCTTTTAAGAAAGAACAGTAAGGTTTTCCTCAGCATCTTTTCTATGTTGTCACCTTGAATTCTAAAAATTGTTCATTGACTGAAATGTTTTGCCCCTTGTGTGAATGCTTTCTTAAGAGTTTGTCTCAGGAGCTCTGAATCAAGATCATAGGTCCTTGTGCTTATCAGGGATGCTTTTAAACATAACCGATGTCACATATGCTACCAGGTCTTCTCTTTTTTCTAATGTGATATGACAGGAAGGTGGATTATGTCTCTTTGGAGAGTAGATGGTCAAATTGGAAACCTCAATGAAAACTTTTGAAAATTAATGGAAAAAGTGTGCGTAAATGCAATACAGTTGAAAAATTTATCTGTGTATCTGCTCAAAATCTGCTTCCAGATTGTGAAACACAGCTTGTGATTTGTAAACTGTTACAGTATAATGCCTAACCATGGCACCATGTAAGAAAAGCATACATTCAGAGGCCAAATTCACTTGTGGCTTAACTAAGTTCCTTATTCATGAACAAGTTTAAAATTGTAAGAAGTCTCAAGAAAAATCTAACTACTTCCTCTTGCCTCATCGCTTGCAGACATTGATGAATGCCGGGATGGAACCCACCAGTGCCGCTATAACCAGATTTGTGAGAACACACGAGGAAGTTACCGTTGTGTGTGTCCAAGAGGATATCGGTTCCAGGGAGTTGGAAGACCTTGTGTGGGTAAGCTGTCCAATCACATTAGTATCACGTATTTGCTGCTGGTGCTTTTGGCTGGGCTTTCTGCTGTAACATATCCAATGATGCTATCCCATTTGAAGACTATGCTACGTAGACAAATTTGCTCTGAAGTTCGAAATTACACATCTAAAATTAATAGTCAAAACTAAACTATTCCAAACGGAGATGGTTATAAATCCGTACTTTGAAAACAAAGTCTACAAGGTTCTCAGAGCATTGATGGGTGGATGTGGCAAGCTACCACTCCACAAGAGACTTCATTTATATAAAAATCAGGTCAGATTAGTTAGTGATTGGACAGTGAAATGTGCCTGGCTGTACCCTGGCCTGCATTGATTCACACCTTAAGGCAGTCAAGTAGGGAGTGACGTGGATTCCTCTAAAGGAGAACACCCAAAGGAAATGTGTTGCAAGAGGCATGGTACACCCAGAACTCGCCTCTGCAACCAAATGGCACAAACACACTCACCCACCCACTAGAATTGCGAAGGGTGTTCCCCATATGGGTAGAGAGGAGGAAGCTGATATACATTTATCACTTAAAGCCCCCCTTTCTGGTTTGGGTGGATCACAGCAGGGAAGGAGGATTCCTGTCACTCACAGGAATGCTGACCATGTAGTTACTCCCCTGTGCTATCAACATAGAACCTTTTGGCATTAAAATGTGCAGAGCTTTCTCCCACGCACGCATGCACAGCATTTGAAGGATGCTCTCATATCTCTAACATGGATAGCTAGAGAGTTTAATGAATGGTGTCAGTGCAAATGCATAAAACATGTCCTGTGGCATTTCACAGACCTCAGGATAGCACTAGGATCATTTAGATTCACGCTTTCTGTATTTATGTGGAATATTTAAAATATAAATCTGATCCACCCTGATAATAGTGATTTGTGAATGTTGGTATATGACGCCAAGTGAAGTTGGTTTCAGTTGCTGTCATCTATCAGAGAAGCATTCCTCCATGATGACTTCTTCAATATTAGCTTTCATAAGTGATAAATAGATGCTTTGCAGAGTAGTGTTTGTTTTTTTTTTTTTGTTTTAAACAACCTAAGATTTTGGACTACCAAGAGCCAGGAATTTTTTTTTTTAAGAGATTAAATTGCAGTAAGAAACTTTGGCTATAGACCAAGACATTAATTCCACCAGCTGCCTTTCTACTGAAATAAAATCAATCCCAGACTCCTTAACATATATTAAAACTATTTATATTTCTGATAGTAATAAGCTAGATAAAGTCTAGGACTACAGATTTTCACAAAATACTAGCAGCTGCCCTAAAGCTGTCTTCTGACCAAGGACCACTGAAAGATCCCTCTGAAATTTAAGTATGACCTTTACCTTTGAATTTTTATCTGCTTAAAAATATATTTAAAATATAGATTCATCCAAGATATTAGTTCACGGGTGTTAATAAAATCCAGTTTTTATTGTTTCCAATGAACACAGGAAAGAGTTGAAAAGTAAGTAGGACCCCAGACTGAAACAGAAGAATTGAACTTTGTTCTTGGCCATGCTCCTCTTACCCTCTGTAGAGTCCTTTGTGTCATAATTCTCTGCTAAATGGGGATAAGATGCTCATTTGTCATCACAAAACCCATAGATATATGCATGTCCATTTAACTAAATTACAGTATTTCTGTGAACTGTGTTGGATCTCAACATGCCATATCATAGATGGAAAGGCATTATCAAAAGCTGTAATAAAGCATTTTTGCATTTAATATGTGCAAGCCTATCTAGAATTTAAAATCAAATATTACTCTTCAAATTAAAGAAAAACGAGAATTTAGCTGTTTTTGTTTCAAAGTCATTTTACATTGTTCTTGTAAATATTTTAATATTTATGGTGTGTAATCAAAGGGATACCATCCAGTGGAGACTTAAGCTTACCAGTCAGTCAGCAATCACTTTTCACAGGGGTGGCCATGGTATAAATGTAAGTGACTTGCTGCATTCAGTTTTGCACAGGCATTTGTATTGCACAGGCTGTTTCTACAAAAGAAATTGCTCGAATTTTCACCTATTTTCTTTCATTATTTCTATGATAGTCTTCTATTGCTTATCCACAACCTGTTCCAAGGACGTTGGTTGTTGTAAAGATGTTAGTGCACATATCTATTGTCTATTTTATGCAGATAAAAAATGTTAAACTCGGCAATTAGAAAATAGTTGAGTGCTAAGGAAATAATGAGTTTCAGTATTCTTTCATATGTATATGAGTAATACATTTTTCATCTGGTGTACACGATGAAACTTAAAAGTCATATTAGTTGTTGCCATGTTAAAAATGAAGTTTTCTTGTTCATAACACCTGACAATATTACACTAATGATATTTCAACTAATATGTAAAGTTTCAGTTATGTGTTTGTGAAATAATTTGAAAAATACTGCAATAATTATCCCTGGATTTCCAACTCTCAAAACATTTAATTATTAATACCCCCCCAAATTCTTGAAAATATATAAAGTATTAAACAGTTAATAAAAATACAATCTATTATTCTATTATGTTTCTAAACAGTATTACTTTTTAAATACCACTATCGTACATTGCTTTCCTCAGAGGGATACAAACTGCTCAAAATACTATGTTCAGGGGCAACCAAAATGAAATTGTAATAATGCTAGCTTAATGGCATTCTTACAATACTAATTGAAAAAATATACACTTTCCAGTAATATAATATAATTAAACCCTTATTTGGGTCACCATTAAAATCGTCTTTAAATTTTAGTAAAACAAAGTTTGTAATAGAAGTCAATTATTGATACGTTGTTTTGAATCGTAGGATCAAATCATTCTGGAGTTGCACATTCCTGTTTGGAATTAGCAGGTTTTTTCTCTTTTTCTAGTAAAGAGTGAATATAAGTTTGAAAAGGAATACTGTGTATGTCAAATTCTCAGCTGGGCCTGAAGCAACTTGATGAAAATTTTAGAAAAATTCTTTTCGGTAATGTCAGAGAGACTGGGGGGGAAGGCCTGGTCCTACACTATCCAAGAGCACTCATATTTACTTTATTTTGAATGAAGGACACCCATCATGTTATATCCTTAAACCTTTTACCATACTTTGAATGCTCACCACTCTGTTTTGATTTAAGGATGGATATTTACTGCTAGGGTTGGTCAAATTACTTTGGATTACAAATTAAAGGGAAAATGAACTTTAAAAAAAAAAAAAGCATTCCTTAGGAAAGCAAGAATAATTCCGTTTTATAATTGTACAAAAGTGAATTCATATTTACCATTAAGTCTCCAACTTTTCATAACTGGAATGGTCAAGAACTACATGAAAGGTTAGAACATACCCAACCTTCTTCCCCTATAAGCCTGTTGACACATCCTTGAGACCTGCTTTTTTCCCCTGATGCAGAGTACACTAACTGTATCAGAGCTTTTGAGCTTCCCTCAGTACCATTTTGAATTAATTTCTAATGCTGTACTTCTCAAGAATGCTCCATGTTAAGTATTCTCCTTTAAGGAAGGGCCCGACAGTTTCTCCCACTCATCTATGGAGCACTTAAGAAAAAAAATAATTTCTAAGGTAGTAGTGAGCATCTTAGGCTGAAATGATGAACAGTGTGGGTCCTAAGGGCCACTTACTTCTCAGAGTGCATCTCTTCTGGTAACCAGCAGGAACCGCAGCCAGCAGCTTTCAGACTATCACGCAGCCCTGCTTCTGCAAAAGCAGGGGAACAGACTTGAATCCCCATTTTATAGCCACACCTTACCTTCAGTAACACTCGAGGCAAGACCTTCAGCAGAGTTCTTGTCCTACGTAAGCACAGTCTTAGGTCACAAGTAGCCTTACAGGAAGAGTAAAGGTAAATTACTGTACAGGTTAGAATAACCTGTCTACTTGGCATTGTGTTCTCTATATTTTACTGCCTTCAAGATCTTACTTTTATGTCTTCAGTTTGTTCCACAGACTGACATAAATATATATGTATATCTATACATATAGTTATGTGTTGTTTGTTTGTTTTTTCTCCTTTCCACATGGTTTGTTGCTCTGGATCATGTCACATGAGCAGACATTAATGAATGTGAACAAGTGCCTAAACCCTGTGCATTTCAATGCACCAACACCCCCGGCAGCTTCAAGTGTATCTGTCCACCTGGACAACATTTATTAGGTGATGGGAAATCTTGCGCTGGATTGGAGAGATTGCCAAATTATGGTGCCTATTACAATAGCTATAACTATGCTCAATTCTCCCCTGTGAGAGACAACTATCAACCTCAACAATATTACAGGCACTCCTCAAATCTCTACAGCTCCTTCTCAGAGTATAGAAACAGCAGAATACCTTTCTCCAGGACTAGAAGGAACATTAGAGAAACTTGTCCTGAAGGCTATGAGGCAAGAAATGACAGATGTGTAGGTAAATGTCAGTCATATCTATGCAATTCTCTCGTTTTGGTCCTTATTTTCAGGTTACTATTTCTTATATACCAGGGGATGATGGTTTCTGGTGCTGTGGTTTTTTTTATGTTACCCTGATAAGTATTCAGAGTTCTGCATGTTCTTGTCTCCTGAGTACATTGTAGCAAAAAAGTTTTCAAACCTCCTTCTTGTAACCTCTTGTTTTAATTGTGCTGCTTATTGTGTGTTTGCAAATTATTTCCCTCTGTTACTCTCTTTCTTCTGATTATGGTAGCTCACCTTTGTGGATTTTCTCACACTTCAGAAAACACCAGTAGCCCCAGTCTAGTCCTGTGGATGTTGCTTATGTCTGACTCCCACTGATGGTAGTAACAATCTGGTTCAAAAAGGTTTTGAATAAAGCTTTTAGAATTGAGCACACCAGGATCATTGCCAGCACTGCTATAGGACGGTTAGTCACTGCCATACATGCAATGTAAGCAGAAGCTTTTAAATTATCCATAGTTGTGATATGTAGTGGGTTGTAATGTAGTTCGCTGAGCGTGGACAGACTGATTAGTAAACAAATGGGGGTTTGTTATAAGTCATGACAATGACAGCACTGCCACTGCTTTTTCTGGGAGGAAGAGAGCAGGGTAGTTACGGTAACTGGTAAGCTCTGCCCCAGCTATTTTTTTTTAAGAGGTGCAAAGCCTCGGAGCACACTCGAAGACCAACAGGAAACAAAGGTATTTGGCACCTTTAACTATCAAGCATTTAGCTCACTTCCTCCTTACTCTGTGAGGTTTTCTGAAGTTTTTCAGTGAAAAGCTGCTATTTTCACAGGTATTGAAAATTTAATTCAGCTCCTCATGAAAGTCAAAGGAACAGAAGCCTGTACTGTTCCTTGACTGATTTGTACTAAATGTGAAGAAATTAAGAAGTTAAAAAACCAACCAACCAACCAAAACCCCCAACAAACTATTGCTCAAAAGCTATGAATGTCAGGTTTTTCTCCTGCAGCAGTAGTTAGTCTCCATGGATCTAGACCCTCTGTAACTGCTGGGCTAGAGCCAGAAAATGGGCGCTCATGCCCAGCCTCCTTAGATCATGTCCCCCTCCCTGCTCTGGAAAGCCGAACAGACCTGGGCTGGAGAGGGGCCACCCCTGTGCTGTGAGCCAGGGCTCGCCTTGTCTTTCAGGAGGGATCACCAGACCTGATGCTTTACACAAAGGACAGGTGGGGATATAAAAAATTAGTTCATCTTTGGAAATATGCTTCTCTTAAGCCAGATTTTGCCAACTTAACTCACATTTTAAGTATCCTATAAAAAAAAAAAAATATTCAGTTAAGTTATTTTGTGATAATACTGCTGAGTTCAGAACTAAGGGTACCGCAATCTAGACCTTACCAGAGTTCATCCCAGTGCATTTAAGCTAGCCGTTTGTGGTGCGTTATCTATGTGCCTCAACCTAGCATATATACCAATGACATTTCATAGGAGGCACAATATACTTCCAGGATAAATACAGTGACCTACAGCTGGATTCTAGCAACCAGAATTACTGCTATAATTATCTAGCAATATATAATGTTGAAAAATATGAATATACCTTTATTAATAAAAATTATAGATACTGAGACATCAATCCTTGTATTTACATTATAAAGACATTTCAGTAGTCGTATACATGCAGTTTGTTATGCGTATAGCAGTTTAACTGAAAGACCTAGGAATATAGCTAGGTAGCTATAGCTACCGCTGATGAAAGGGTTAAGCTAAAATCTATGATCTTCACCCCAGCTTCCAGTTTGAATTAGTTAACATTCTTGTACTTCTATTTCATTGGAATAAGCCCTAAATTTAAAAATTATTGTTTAATGTGAAAAATATACCCAAATGATGATGCTTTGTTTTAAAGAAAGTTCTTTCAATAGACAACCATGAGGATTTGAGAACAACATACTGTAAATTTCTACAGTCACATCTGTTTCTCTTCTGTGTTTGCATTTTTATCTAATGCAACCCCTGTAAATCAGATGAAGAGAGGGGAAGCTTCTTCCCACTGTTTTAATCGTGCAAGTCTTAACTCTTGCATGAGACTAGCTTCAGTAGGATCTCTGTTGTTCTCCTGAATTAGGCAGATGTTTCAAAAGAAATGATAACTATATATGATCTGTGTCTAAATCACACTAGTCTGCTTTGAAAATTTTACGTAAAGTGGTCTGGTACTTCTATATTTGAGAGGGAATTTAAAAAAAAAAAAAAGTTAAGAGCATTTATTGATAATCTTCCCAAATACTGAGCTTAATTCATCCCCATGGCATGAGGAAGATCAGTTTGGAAGGGAAACAGCTTTGCCTGAGGAGGGATTAACTGTAAGAACAACTCCCCCACTGTCAAGGCTTCCACTGACGAGATATCTAAACTGGGCATTTCCTAATCATATTGCCTAAAACCTTATTATCAGGCAGCTCAGCCTGATTTCTGGGGCAAGACTGTGTTTGTATAGCCTTGTTGATGTATACAGATTGCACGTCCCCCTTTCTTCCCAGAGCTCTGTATCAGGACTTGTCTCTCCAGCTAGAATACAGATTATGGCTGCCATCAAAAGAGGTGAGGACTTTAATTGTTATAAAAAAGTTTTAAGGAATGGCACAGGTAAGGTGTGAAAAGACTTGCTAGTCTTAGACATTCAACTCCATCAGAAAACAAGATCCACACAACTTCCACCAACTCTGTCCATATGCTTGTATATAACTAGGACAAAAAATACCTTGGTTCAATACCAGGTTCAAATAATCCTGATGTGTACGTGTTCATGTTTCTTTCCGCAGACATAGATGAATGTGAAACCAGAGATACCTGTCAACATGAATGTAGAAACACCCTAGGAAGTTACCAGTGTACTTGTCCGTCTGGTTATCGCCTTATGCCCAATGGCAAAACCTGTCAAGGTACAGAGATCCCTTTGAGTGTTCAGAAATGTATTTGTAAATAAATAAGATACAAATCATGTTCAATACATGTATAAGCCATACCTTTGAATTTGCTGTATGAGACTCGGCATTCAAAATTTAAAGTTTCAGAAGTTTTTATATTTCACATTTTAACACTTCATAAAACACCAGCAAATTAGACAGTTGTAACTTCTTGTTCTCTGAAGTTTTCTCATGTTCTCTCTCAAGTTTTCTCATTACACACTTAACTCCAGGCAGGCAGACAGTAGCTGTACGGTCAAACCCGATACAATCCTTAACCCACCTCTGTCAAAAAAAGGTACTGTCAGATCTTCTGATACATGAAAAAAACCATAAAAAATGAACTAATTAGTCTCTGTTGACAAGACAGCTATGGTTTATGTTGGATTGTGGCTGTAGGGCAGCTCTAGCACAATAGGCCATCCTGCACAGTAATAAAACACCAACAATAATAAATGCACATTATTGGAACTCCTGTCTCAAACAGCAAGACTGGATTCTGAAAGATTTCACTGTGTGCAGAGGTACACTCTGCAGTCTGCTCAGCCTTTACTGACCCAGCTAGTTTTTAACCCTTGATTTCTTCTAGCAGCAATTGATCGTTTGCATGTTTTTTACATTCAGATATTGATGAGTGCCTTGAACAGAACATTAATTGTGGATCAAATCAGATGTGTTTCAACATGAGAGGAAGCTACCAGTGCATAGACACACCTTGTCCACCAAACTATCAGCGAGAGCCTCTTTCTGGGTACGTTTTATTTTCAGCCCCTTTTCACCCACCTCAAGCTCGGATCCTTAGCCTGTATTCATCAGAAGAAACTTTATCTAAGTTTGACTGACACCAGTAAAGCTCATACTAGCAAAAGTTAAAGCATTGACATTCAAGATGGTCATCAGTTTCTTGAGCAGCAGTATTCCTTGTTTCCCCTGCAGCAGAACAATAAACCAGTGGCCGCAGGTGAACTGGCTGGCTCTCAGTATCCATGCAGTGTTTTACTGTTAGTTCAAAAGGAAATAGGACTGGAATGTTCCTTTACTATATGAACGCCAGCAGGCAGCACACTGCGATTCTTTCTGCTGATTCAGTGTCATTCATTTGTCACTTACAGGGATGCCTTTGCATCTAAGTTTTCTGACTTACTTCTCTAAAGGCCTAACTTGCCATCAATTTCAAAACATTTAAAATACGCTTTTAGTCATGAAAATAATGCTACAGTTCATGGTAAGTTTTGTTATTTTAAAGCTACTCTGTTGCCCCGTTCTGGAAAAAACATATTAATTTCTTTTAATTTTTTAATATACTCAAGGAAATAGCTTGTTTCATAGTCAGAAACCATCTTTTGTGATCAAACGGAACTGGAATGACACTTAAGTTGAAATGGATAATGCTGCTTGACCTCTGTTAGTACTGACAAGCAGAGCTAACAGATACCTCCTATTTTGACTTTTGACTAATAGAAGTAAACTTTACTTTACCCTTCTTCATTCCAAGTTCTTTATTTTATGATCTAACACACAGACACCTCAAATGGAGCTGCCCGATATATTTCAAACCAATTTTTCCAACTCTGATGTTTAAGAGCAAGGTCACTAAAACATACACAGTTGACTTCAACTACAAATATTGTATTCAGTGTCTTTACATTACCTCTTGGTGCTTTCTGAGATGATCCTGTTGAGGGAAAATGGGACATTAAACTGGGCTGCAACTTTAGAGGAACAATGGATAAAGAGTGCCTGAGCATTTGATCTTTATAGAGAAATTTAAATTATGCAACAGTGTAAACAGGGGAAGAATTTTTCCTTTAAGACCTATTGCAGTACTTACAATGTCATGCCTTCTCCTGTGCTCTGCTTATTCCTAGGTTCTGTCTGAAGAACTGCCCGGCCAATGACTTGGAGTGTGATCTGAGTACATACGCCTTGGAATACAAACTCCTTTCCCTCCCCTTTGGCATAGCTGCCGGTCAGGATTTGATCCGCCTGGTTGCCTATACTCATGATCAAGTCATGCACCCAAGGACAACTTTCTTAATGGCAGATGAGGACCCAGCAATCCCATTTGCCCTGAGAGATGAGAACTTGAAAGGAGTTGTGTTCACCACCCGACCGCTGCGAGAGCCAAAGACTTACCGCATGGGAGTCAGAGCCTTATCTTACAGCGTCGATGGAAATATTGAGTATCGGACAACTTTCATTGTTTATATAGCTGTGTCAGCCTATCCTTATTAAACACGCAAAATACTCGACAGTAATTGCAGTATTTTAACCACATTCATAAATGCTGGTGGGTATTACCACTTCCAGACTGACTCTACTGCCTGCCAAACAGTTGTGAACCATGTAACTTGAAAATGGTGCTATGCTCTTTTCTCTTTCCCTCCTTCCCCGAGGCTGCCTAACCAGTCCCATTATTCCAGTTTCATGGCTTTGAATACCTGTTACCATTTGCTTTATTTATTACACTGGAGTTGTCATTTTCCACAGTTTATTCTGAAAACTAGCAGAAAAATCAAAGTATGAGCTGAAGTATGTGGTGAAAGCAGTAAGCAAGGAGCAGCCTCTGTGGTCAAAGCAGTAAGCAAGGAGCAGCCTCTGTTGAAAGCAACTAAAGAAAAGCCTAACCAGAAGAAAAAATACCCTGTAATTTCAAGTGGTCTACATATTTTAAAGGTTGCTAAGTGTTTTACAATTTTTGTATCTATTAGATTTTTTTTTCTTATCAAATACCTTATAGAATTAGGGCTGTAATATACTACATCGTGTGCTCAAAAAAACCCAAGTGCCACTGTACCTAATGGTTGCAAATGCTGAAACAAATGATATTAAAAGTTTGTTTTCAGCTAAAGACTCTACAGTAGAATTTGGAATTGGTACATTTCATTTCCATGCAAGTTTAGAGATGTCACTATTTTTTGGAGGAAAAAAACCCCATGGCTACTTCTACTTTATACAGCAGGTATTTTATAACTTGTTCTTTTTTTTTTTTTACTCTGACATTCTGGTATAGCCATTTATTTAGTTCAAAACCATATCCATTTCAGTACTCCCAACTCAGTCAGTTAAAATGTTTTGGGTTTTTTTGCAAATGGATCATTTTTCTCCAAAGATGATGTAAGTTTGGTTCAATAATGTCAATACACTGTACACAAATAATTTTGCCAAGATGTATTCTATTTTTATGAAAGTGTATATATGTTTTTTCCTATGTGTATTTTCTATGCAGTATCTCAAGAGTGTTTTACAGTTAGGTTTGCATAAAAGGACAATGTCAATACATTGAAAATAATCAAAATAAAGGTTCCCATTGCCTTTGAGATTGCTGTGAGTTTTATTATGAAAAAAATTCTTTCCTATTTGTAAAGCACTTGCCTTTAGTGCCAGTGGAGAACGCAGAAGGTAGCGTGCCCAGTAAACTACGCAGCAGCATGCACAAATGCAGCCAAGTTTCCTCGTTGTTTGTGCTACTGGCTTCCCCACATCCTTCAGTTTTTCAAAAAAAGTCAGAGAAACTGGTGCACTTACCATAAGACCTCTTATTTTATCCAGAGCGTACAGACTAGGAGATACCTCGTTTCCTCAGAGGAAATGGATTTTGCTGAGTTAAATTTTTGTTGCATATAAAGGCACCGTTTATTCATAAATACACTCAACACATTGCCAAACATGAAATGTCACTATAATTCCAATGCACATCAAAAAAAGAAAAAAAAAATAATTGAAGGGCATTAAGATTGGAGCCCACTGGAAATTACGTGTTCACTGTGAAAGTTTTGCTGTTTTCAGTCAAAGAGAGATGTCAACAGAGCCCCTCTCGTTGAGAACTCCACAGGGGCTGAACTGGTGACTCTCAGGTTTCTGTGTTGCAAGACTGGAATGCAAGGAATGGACCAAGAATAACTCATTTCACTCATTTTAATTAAAGTACATTTTTAGTTGACAGGGTCAAAATGCTCCACAATTGAATGTTGACTCTATACTTCGATATTATTAACCATCCCTAGTGAAAGCCCCACCAGTTTTCCCCTAACCTTGCTTTTTGTTCAGTTTCAACAAGTGAGATAGTCCTGCAAAACAAGGATGAATTAAAATCATTTTGCTCTTTATATAAATTTATACAAGCAACAGACTTCAAAGAAAATAGGTTTGTTTCTTGGAAGCCTGACTTGAAAAATGAAAGCCATTTGGGAAGATACAGAAGATAACTTTCATGGCAAAGACATGAGGGAAGAAGAACTGAGAGTAAGCTGCAGTAAGTACAGGTAGTTAGCTCAGTTTCTTTTAAGGATGAGAATCACACTGAGAATTATGTCCTTGAGGGAATTTAACTCCACTGTAAGACAGGAAGAGAAAGAAAATTTCTATGATGATAGCTTCATGACAGGAGAAAAAGCCCAACCACTAGCAGAGTTAACAAGCTTTAAGGCAAATCTATTACTTCTTTTAGGGTTAGGAACTTACTAGATGGAAGTCACATAAACAGTCCCAGACACATCCATAGCTTTGTTTCTACTCTTTGCTTTCTCATCCTGTGCTTTTCAGGTGCCCAGCTGTAGCTCAAGAGGGAGGAGCTGCTTGCCCCTATGGAAGCTGTTAGTTACACTGAGATGATGCCACAGGATTGAGGGACCAGCAAGATTAGGGTTATTGTGAGCTTTATGGTTTTCATTCATGGACTGGTTGAAGGGAAGTTATGAATAAAGGAGAACTTGTGCCATGCTCTTCTCTTCCTTGGACATCTTGTTCTATGTTACAAATTTCCAATCTCTTTTGGTTTAAGAAAAGAATTGCAAATGTGTTAATTAAATCTCAGAGTAAATACATCTGCTGGCAGATCTACCTCCACAAGCTATCTGACCCTATTCCTAACAGGTTGAAAAGTCTGTTGTTTATTATATGATTTTCTGTTCTAACTGGAGAGGTAAGAGGCAGGTTACTATGTGTGTGCACATGCCCACATAGCATTGTGTATTTTTTTTTTTTAATTGTTAAATTGTTAAGTAAGTTTTAAATCCAAATTTTAAATTTTATAAATACAACAAATATTCTACTGTATGTATTACTTAGGCAAGGTTAGCAAAACCCTGGATGCATTTTCTTTTTTCATAAAGAAAAAAAAATACTATTAGGGTTTCAATGTCTAAGGGATGTATGGCTGAGCCTGCAGTCGCTTTGTCCAATCACCTCCATTAGTCTGCAGAAATATTTGCAAGTTCAACAGTTCACTGCAATCCTATGAAAGGATTATATGGTCACCATATCATTTGTCAGAAAACATTTTGCAAATGTTCTCCTGTTACAAACAAGCCTATACAAAATTCTCATCTAAAAGAACTGTCTATACAAAAGGAAACACAGGTGAAAATCAGGACAGACAACATCCAAATGGCTAATTCTGAGTAAGTACACCTGGAAGTCCAGACTACAATGGAATAGTTATTCCCTGTATCAGTAGACACCACCCCTCCATCAGAGAGGTTAAAGAATACATGTCCTTTTGCAAGGATTTTGCCAGTAGGAGAGTGAGCTTGTCTGAGGAATTTTAAAAGCTGACTGACGTCCTATTGCCAAGCCAGACACCTCATCAGGGTTCTTTAACCCATGCTCACTGACTGGTTGTAACTTGGGATAACGCGGGCTGGTCCAGGAAGCAATCCTGGCTTTTCTAGAGGAATTCCACTTGTGTTTGCATCAGTGCTGAAAGGGACCTGCTGGCTCTATCTCAATCATTGTAATATACTTTAATTAAAGATGCATCAAAGAATGTAGGAAATTAATGACTTCCTAGTTAAAAGGCTGTTCCTCATTCAGCTTAAGGAATTGACACAGCTCTGTAACTTTTTCTTTATGGACAGAATTATGTAGCCACAGACACACAATAGGGGCAAAGATCTGACAGGGAAGACACTGTGGAAGTAGGGCCAAGGATTTGTAGGGAGTGATGAAAGGCACCATGCAAAGAATCAGCACCCCTGGTAAACAGTTAAACTATACACATGATCTTTTTCACAGAAAGAGTGAGAGTCCCTCCATAAATATCCGTCTATTTAATTGCAGAGCAAACACTCTTCCTAGCACACTAAGAGTGGTATATGAGAATCCTAAGTTCTTATTAAAAAAATAACAAAAAACCCCCCACACCACCACCACAAATAATAGGGGTTTATTTAAAAAAAAAAAAAAAAAAAGTAGTCCCAGTGAGAGCAATTGTTTTGGGGTAGTTCAGAGATGTGCTGAATAAACAGTTAATGCTTCAGTGCTACCTGGTGCCTGTGCTACCATTGTTTTGTACAAGCCTCATTTGATTCCCGAGGGAATGCAGCATTTCCTCCTGACCCTAGTCTTGAAACATTGCCCCATGACACTGGCTAACTAACTCCTCCATTCCTGGGCCTTACCTAGGTACAAACATTACAACATTTAATTAACTACACTACCGAGATTAAATGACCCTATGAAAGATGGCAAAAGTGTTTTATACGTTACGGTGATTAATACATACATTCTGGTAGTTTAGGTGTGACATCTTGTGGCTTTCCAGCAGCACGCAGCTGGGGACACAAGTCTCCCTTCAGGTTCATCTCTTCAGGTGAACACACACTAGATACCAGCTACCCGCTTGCTGAAGCCTGCTCTTGTATTGTAGGAAAACATCCTGCTACAGCTGAGCCTTTGCCAGGACACTTTTCCTCCTGGAAATGATTCTTCCGTATTTTGACCCAAGGGAAACTACATGCTAAGATGCAGCACTTTTTGCAAAAAAAAAAATTGCACAATTCCTGCTGAATATAAGTTCTAGCAGAGGAACAAGGCATGAAAAAGAGTTAGGGACAAAACCAGGGCCAATGGCCAGAGGATAAAGTCTGGAAACACCATCACTTATTACATGGCAGGTGTTCAGGAACTGAAGACAGGTACGGTTCCCCCATCACACCTTCCTTAGAGATCCAGCTTGCCCGTCCCTTGAGAGAGAAATTCCACTGGGTTTTTGTTTTGCTTTGTGCACTGGCTGAATTTAAAAGCTACTAAATAGGTGCAGCAATGAATTGATGCAGAATACACAGCACTGGGTGAAAGGGAAAACAAGCTATCAGAGGAGAATGATGCTCAGAAAAGACGGCAGTAGCAGTGCTTGACAGATAAGACTTGCCAAGTAAGATCCAGACAGTCGACGCTAAACTAAGAGAAGGATCATGACTAAAGCAGTCGTCATCGCTCTCACATCGGCATGGCAATTGCAGGCAGGACTCTGCTCGTGGGGTGCAAGTGGGAGCTCTGGTACCCTTTGACTTCAGAGGCATTTCTAGTTCTGGCAGCTCAAATCTAAGGTTGCTGCCAATAAAAACTTGGCACGTTAAGACCTTTGAAATCCATGGATTAGCTTATGAGGCTGGAATCCAACCACCCGCCCCTCCAGTTGCACACAGGAGGAGAACAGGATATGCAGCACTGTGCGAGGACTTACGCATTGCCAACACCACGCTGGTTGTGGTTAATCACGCAGGCAAAGAGATGCAAAAGAAAGCCGTCTAGCACATTTCCGTCTAAACTCATCCCTGCCAAGAAATGTACAGATGGGTGAGGGCTGCTCGGCAGGTCTTGTGCTTTGTTTCTGTGGAAAGTCTATGGGCAGATGAAGGCTTCTCCAGCCTTCTGGGCATCAATCTCTGCTTCAGCTTCGATTTTGACAGAGTCCACAGAGTCACCAAATGGATATCATCTGCAATGATTCAACAGCATATTGAGAAGTCAAACATTGACATCTGGAAATTTAGAGCACCTTCTACACCAATGTTCATTAATGCTGAAAAGCCCAAACAGTCAATGACTTGCTCAAGCACAGTTGTATTTCTTGCTGGGAAATCAGAGGCGGGTTCAACTCCTGCACGTACAGCAATGCTCACTTTGTCTGGAGCTGTTGCTCCTTATGAGACACTCTTAGAGAATTACTTTACTTGTCTTTTCTTTCCCTGGACCAGCTTTCTGACGCACAGGGTAGCTCTGTGTGTAAGCTGAAACAGAAAGGAAACACCAGAGAGTCCAGCCAATTGCCAGAGCTGAACAGGGCTATTACAGATCACGCATCCAGCAGCATTACGCTAATAAACTTAACATCCAAGCACAGCCCTGTGAATAACGTTAAATGTAATCTCTAACTGGCAAGCATATTTTTATAAACACATTTGCATGTCTGGACATGCTTAACCCAACTCCAATCACTTTTCAGATCATTGAGTTCAGCTATTCAGCATCTTCAGCGTACAACTGGTGCCAGACAGCATGCACAGCTGATTCTTCTGGTTGATAAACTTAGTATTAGAAAGGGAAACAAAGAATACCTGCTTACAGATAAAGGCACATGGATAAAAAGAAGTGTTCTTTAATATTTTACACAAACACAGATTCAAATGATAATTTATGAATAGCCAAACGATGGGAGCATCAGAAACACTATCAAGCCAAGAAGTTGTTCAGATTACAGAGCAAAGGTTCAGAAGTGCTGTGTGATTGCTGCAAGGAGAAGAGACTCTGATGGAAAGATAACCTCTGTTAACTTTTCACTGTATGGGAGGATTATAAAACTATGGCCGTTTTGGGACTGAGAACAAGTTGAGATAATTTCTTGGATAAAATGTGTGTAAGAAAAAAAATGTCATAGCAAATACAGCACTTGCATTAGAAAGGTCTTTCCTAAAATGGGAAGAGCTAGCACACAAAAGGATGAACTGCACAATTCTTGTTGTTCTTGATAGCTTAACAAAGGGGCTTGAAATTTAGTGAGATGCAGCTGACTTTCTTGTTAATAACATCTCATCCCACTTGAAGTTATAGACTAGTTTACATACAGGTCAAAAGAAGACATCTTGAGTAGAATCTCAATGATAATTTAAAAAAAAAAATCTGTATGCTGCCTAAGAAATCGCACAGTAAATCTGATGTACAGAGTTCACCTGGAATTCAGAGGGGTTCAGATGGCTACAGACAAGCACCCCTCCAAACCTTTTAATGGCTTACAGAAAAGCAGGACAAACCATAGTCCAGCCTTTCTTCTGCTTGGATCACAAGAAATGTCTCAAGGAAGCCTCTCTTAGAGAATGCCTGAGAGGTATCAAGAAATCTGGACTGTACAGATATGATCTAGCCCATGATTAAAACAAGGCCAAACTCTCTTGATAGAGAAAAATGTAGCACAGCCACTGGCAAATACTTAAAGTTGTTTGTAAAAGCTTCAAAAAAAGAATGTATCTGATTTTGGGTCCACAACTTCAGAGGCAAATACCAGCCAGGATCCCTAAAGAGAAAAATCCTGTAAGTGGCCCTAGTTACTACTGTCCCCAGTAAAAACAGTGGCGCATAAAACACAGCTAGGTTCCAAGCAACGTCAAAGTTCCTCTCCCTAACAGCCTTCACAGGTTTTTAGCCTGGATGTCTCTAGAATCTAATGCTGGAGATCTAAAGAATGAGGATGGAAAAGCTGGGACAATAATGAATTCCCAAATGCCATAGAAACAACAGAAGTGCCCCAGCTCTTCACTGAAAGCTGGCAAACAAACAGGACTTCTCCATGTTCGAAAAAGAAAATGCAGAGTGCTCTGATGCAACCGTGTGAGTGACTGAAATTGAAGAAGCAAAAATACCATCAGAAAAAATAACATTAAAAATACATGCTGAAGGGACTACAGAAGTCTTAGTGATAAACTGGGGAGGGCAAGGCATTTTTGTACCAGTACAGTACTGTTTCTGCATAAATGTCCTGACGGTTCACCATCTGTGGACAAATCTTAAATGCTAGAGCTTATGAATAGGAGATAGGCTGAAAAGATGTTCAAATCTGTGACAAAACTATCACCTCTTCAATATCTCTTCTGCTTAATATGAACACAAACCTTGTAAATAACTCTGATTACATCAAATTTATTCATCTTTCCTCATCATTGTCTGCTAACACAATCAGCTCACAAATCTTCACATATTTATCAACTGTACAGGTCATATTGCTTTTCTCTGCTCTGGCCTTGTTTGAAAGAAAGTATTTGTGGTTTGCTTACTGGTTTCTCTGCAGTGCTCTCAGTCATGTGGAGACTGATAGAGAATCTTAAATTGGGTGTAACCCTGCAAAGCCTTTGCCAAAATATTACTGCTAACATTTTGCAGCTCATGTTTTGAAAAGATTTTGGATGCATAAATGATGTTGTCCTTTAATAGATGCAGCTGTAGCACAGAAGTGGCTTGTGTTCACCAACTGAAATGCACAGCAAGGTAACATCATGGTATTTTTACCATGTGTGGTAGCTTTACTACAGACAAGCAAAGAGCCATCAGTGATTACCAAAGAGTCACATCAAATGAAAGCTAGTCACAACCTTGCTAAAAACCCCTGACTGCCTTCAAATTGGACACCTCATCTAATCACAATATCTCTTAATCATAATCAACAGTTCTCAGCATATACTAAGAAGAATAGCAAAAGTTAAGGTTTACTTAGAGCTGATGTAAAATGAATTTCCCTGATAGAGATTTGAAAATTATAAACAGGACAGAAAGGATACATCCCAGAATGAATTAACACAACGTGAAAAAGAGCACCTACAGAGCAGCTAGTAAAAACAGTCTGCATTTTGCTGAGAATTAGCTTTTTTGAGAAGTTGTTATTTGAGCAGTCAAGTTCAGCGCTGAAGTTCAGCCTTTGCTAGACTAGCCATTGTTTCTTTATAAAGCTCTATTGATTATCTAAAATAAGTCACATCATAGCCTTGGTTTTGCTCCCACCTTGTGTGCTAGAAAAGAATTAATAGACAATGACAATCACTGGATCTCCAGCCTGAAACTTTAAACCAGTCATGCTAAAATCTGAGACATTTTCATGATCTAGAAACATGTGAATAAATTAACCCTCAGTAGATTTTTACAAGTATTTTTATGACTGAGAACTGGCTGTTTCTGGGCATTTAATTTGCCTAACACTAGTACTTTACTTGGGGCCTATTACACAGCTTGTCACTATATGTCTCTAAATTGATTTATTCCATGCTTAACATGACCCCTTAATTCTATAGTCTGGTAATTAGCTAGTTTTCTAGCAAAGACAGTCCTAAAGTGGAAGATGCAAACATTGGTAGCATTGTGACAGACCTCTGACCACTGGAAGCTGAGCTGAGAAAAACCCATACCTTTTTCTTCTAGCTAGAGTAAATCTCAGCCTGACATCCCCAGATGGATGGATGGATGGATGGATGCCTGCTTGCCTGCCGGCTCAACCTGGCAACACCAAAACTGTCTCTTCACTGGCTTTTCTGCCAGCCTTTGTTTCTTTCAACAAATGCTTCTGATACTCAGATACACAACCTGGACAACATCTTCAAATTAGACATTTGGTCTGAATTACACTGAAGTCAAAGTTTTTTTTCCTTATACATCATAACAATACAGCCACCTCTATTTGCTCCTAAAAAGCTGTAATGACTGTTATAGCATGAGCCTTATATGCCTGAGCATTGACTTCCCAGCCATCTCTCAATAATGGCAATAACCCTTTCTCTGACCACAGCAAATTCTTTTCTCCCCTTACAGTAATTCCGATTGCTGCTACAAAGACCTTTATTTTAGTCTAATAACACAAGCTACTTCTTTGCTTTCAAGTCCTCTACAGCCTTTCTTTACTGTCAAGAAACAGCCTTGCTAGACTTTCAAATATGTTTGCTCTTCCTCTCAAATTGCCCTTTGTACTTGGCAGAAGCTCCCCACACACAGAAGCACTTCATTTTGCTCTTTCAAATCTTTCTCCAGAGTACTCCTCTGTTAGAATCTCATTAGAGATAAAAAACAACAAAGATGATAGTGAAATGTGTAACTACAGAAAAGGAGTCTAACATCTTTTTTCTGTAGAAGTTATCTGAAAAATTAGTTTTGGAAGGTAGTAAACATCCTCCAGTGTAACATCATGTTGGTAAACAGCACTTTTATAATGATTTCCCTTATGAAAGGGTTGGTTATTGAGTTTTCTTTTTTCAGTTTTACAAACTCTGTATCTAACATCCAGATAAACTCCATTCCATCACAGACAGAAAACATGCAAGATGTGTGTGCACGGATTTTGAGACCTGTTCTGCAATGTGCTCCTTGGGAAAGGGCAGGGGGTTCCTCTGGGTCACGATCTTGGATCTAAATGATGTACTGAAATTTGCCCGCTGACGTTGCACCAAAACCCATGATGCAGAAGAAGTATTCTTGAAAATATGAACACTGCTATCAACAAAAACAGAGTTTTAGCTGGCAGGATATGACTAAAATGAGTCCTTGCTGCTGCTAAGTACAAGCACACAGGAGTGGACAGTGACAGACTAGTGGTGCCATAAGGAAGGTCCCAGACAGGTACAATAAGCTTTGGACTGCAGGTGGCCCACTTAGACTTTGCCATGGACAGTAATAACACCTGCTGCCCCCTGCATTTGTAGGTCTCAAATGATGGTCAACAAGAAGAAAAATTCCATAGATCAGTGAACATCGATGAACACGAGTGTCTCTCATCAATACCAAAAAACCCCAATAATCAAGGAAAGACCCTCTCTAGATTTAAATCAGAATGGGGATAAGCAAACAATGGATCACGTTTCATATTACACCATGGATTTATACATTTAGTCCAAGCGAGAGCTGTCACTGATTCCTGACGTCTTGAGCAGCTATTTGCAGAGTATGTGACCACTTACAAATGCAACCGTACTTCCACAGCACACTGGACAATTTCAAATCAGAAAACAGAATTTCAGTGCATATTTGCTGGACCAATGGATAGAATTTTTTTTAAATCATATTTGGGATTTTGTTCTTTTGTTTTATTTTTTCTGATGAGAGCAGAACACACACAGTATCAAAAAGCTTTGCTAATTAGCAAGCACATCTTCATTTAGGGGTTTGACCTCAGATCTGAACTTCTGGGACGAAATTCTAGGTTTTTCAGGGTTGTGCCAAGCATGAAAGGAATAAGCATTTTTAATATTTATAAGACTGTCAACGGAAATAAGCACCTGGCACTTCTTGCTTTCAGGCTTCTAATGGTGGAGAAAAATACACAATTACACTACAACATAAGGGAGGCAACCATGGATCAAACATTTTTTTTTTCTCTAGCTTACCAGGCCAGACTTCTTTCAACTGCTGATTTGGTTATTATCTAGTTGGAATTTTACATTCAATAGAATTTTGCAAGGGCCAGTTTTAGTACCCAGGTTATATGTTTTTATTAATGATCAGGGCAGGGTGAATATTAGCAGATGACTGAAAAGGTAGAGGGCAAAATTAGGATTAGAATTGCAAACAAAATGAAGAGGGCGTATCAGTTGAAGATAATCCCCAAAAAACAGGATGCTGTTCAAAGACCAAAACCAACATATTACACATTAGACAGGAAAATACAATTGGACAAATATTATATGCACGATGCCTGGTTATGGCTGCATTTCAAAAGGAACCGAGGTGTTACTGAGGATCACCAGCTAAATGAGAGTTAATGTTCTCACAGAGAGATGGAAAAAGCTTCCCGCTGATATCTGAACAAAAGCATTGCATGCAAGACAGGTGATGTATTCTTATTTCATTTTTTGTTAGTTATTATACAATTTCATCCATAGTGTCACATCCCAGTTTTGACCCCATGTTCCAAGAAAGCTCTACATCACTTTTGAGAGACTCTGATGAAAACAAATAATCAATGTTATTACCTGCATTCTCACAGCGATGGAAAAGGATCTCTTCTCATGCTAGATGTTCTCAGAAGACATTAATGCATATTTTTTAGATTAAATCTGATGTTTTGCAACACAAAAGAAAAATTAAACATTATAAAAATTGTCAGCTCTGCTGGCAGTAGCAGCATTGATATGAAAGTTATTCAGGCAATTTCTACTCCAATTTTTCATAGGTAGATTTTGTAAGTAAAGAAAATTATGCCGTGGGGTTTTTTTAAGCTGTTTTGGTCCTATTTAAAATAAGTTTACTTTCTAAGATGAGAAACAGTACTTGTAAATCAGAACATCTGGTAAAACCCTTCAATCTGCCAGACAGTCTTGTGAAAGAGTAATCAGTCCAAATAAATGTTATTTGCAATGCTTTTTAATATTACTCCAGACACAGTGATTATATAAATTTAAAAAGTTAAAAAGGATGGAAGTAACATCATATCCCTGAAATCATCACTAAGTGTCCATATTTTCTGAAGTTCACATATGAATCACAAGCGAACTACTGTCCTGGCAAAAGTCAAAGGTCCCAAGGGGTGAACATGCATCATGTTCACAGGAAAAAAAAAAAAAAGAAAAAAAAAGGAAAAAGAAAAAGCTAGTAAAACCTACAGATATTTATCATACTCTATGGACATCTTCATTGTCCAAGTGACTATTCATAGATCAGCTGAGACAGCTAAGTTTGAGACTTGTGAATCAAACTGCTTTCATTAACAAATATAAGGTTGGAATGGACTTCAGAAGAACATAACCTTATTTTATGGTTGGGCCAATATGAGTATTTCCTTTCATTCAACAGTTATAAGGAGGAACTAATGGCAAATATATATATTTTCTCATTCTTCACTATTAAGTGATGTGATTTCACTACAAAATACATGAATTAGGAAAGCTGCACTTAAATTATCTTGTGTTAACCTAAACTGGTATTTCAGAGAGATATTTTTCAGAGAGATTATCTTTGTCATTAAGAAGATACAAGTTTAAATTTAGCTTTGGTTCCAAAACTGGATTAAAAGATGGCCTTGTACTGTGATCAAGATGCTCTAACAGCATCACCTGCAACAATAATATAATCAACTTAAACATTCTCTCTGATGCTAAAAAAAAATCTGGGTGGGAAACTGTGCTGAACAGCAAGAATGAATATTTTATAAAATTTTATATGACACAGAAAGCTGCAAATAATACATGCCTTATCTTTAATGACTACTGTGGTACCATGTTTTTCTTACTCTTATTCTCATCAAAATTTGCTTAAATTTCACAGTTGGCAAGGGAAATCAGTAAGTGCAGCACAGAGTTCACAGAAGTGGAAGGACAAAGTTCAGAGGAACAACTGAAGAGGTCTGCCCTCCTCGCCCTAGGTACCCTAAGCCACTGAGAAAACTACAACTACCCCCAGCAGAAAAGGGGTTGAAGTAAAATATTAGGGCCATCGGCGTTTATGCTCCAGCATCAGGAAACTGGGAAATGACTGTTGTTGCCCCTCTGTATAATTATGTCATGGCAAAGTTTTACTGGCTGTCCAAATAAGACTCTTCAACAGATGGCCATGATACATGACTTAGTAAATGGAAATTAATCAGATCCATTTACAGTGAAGTAATGTCTCTAAAATAAGTCCATGCTCTACCGTCTTACAGTAATAGGCTTGCAAAATCACAACAGGTTAATAATACAACCTCAATTCTGTTCTCTTTTAGGGATGCAGACTGAGAGGAGAGAAAAGGAGGGACATGAGGAAGGAAATCCTGTGTCACCGAGATCTTTCTCCCACAGCATTTCACCTAATTCAAAAATATAGCCACCTCCATCTTAAAACTCATTTGATCAGAAGGCTGTTTCAAAACCAAAATGATACAATGCTTAAGAACCTTATTCTAATTTCCTGCATAATCTTACTCACCAACTGCTTAAAACTGCTTGACTTCTGGCTGCTGTGGCTCTTTAGTTTAAATAACTCTCTTCCTCTCAGTCCCCCAGATCCTTATTGCCTGGAGTTATTTACACAGAGAAATCTTCTGTGGTTTAATCTTCCATCTTTCCATTACTTTATTTGTTATCACAGCCTCTCTTTTCACCTGTCTTAATTTCAGTAACTTGTGCATAGGCAGCCAAAAATGCTCACAGTATTCCATATCAGACCATGAGGTTTGGTTAATATTTTGTAATATTTTCTTCCTCTACTTTCACTGAAACCAGGACCCTGAATTTCTGAAGTGCTGGCCTAAATGTCATCAGAAAAATCTCAACAACATGTCACAGTAACCATGCAGTTTTATCTGGCCACATAATTAACTTCACTGAGTAACCCGAGTCCTCAGGAGAAGAACGGTAGGGCGTTACCATTAAGTAACACAGAGTCATCAGGCCAAGCCAGAGCCCTGGAACAGAATGTTATGAATCTAACATCACCCCTAAAATGGTGCCAAACTTCTGCAACCTTTGCAAATTCCACAGCCATCTCACCCAACCCCCACAGGATTCCCAAAGACAAAAACACATAAACCTATCTGCTGGCAATGAGGGCCGTTCCCGTTTCCTTCATGACTATATATTCCAGTTAGTCCCCACTGCCTACAATTTGGTAGCTGGTCACTGATGCCAAATTCTACTTCTCCTCACACATCCTGTGTCTGCAGCCCAACCCATTACCATCAATGCCCTGCTGGCTAAACAAACTAATACATCATCTCCACCAATACTGAGGGATTCATTTGTGCTTTCATTGCCTCTCAGTCTTCAGTTACATCCTCTAAGATCTCCTTGACCTTTACTGCTCCGGGTTCAAGCTTGCCTGTAACACTGGTGCTAAGCTTCTTGTTAACATATGATGTGTAAATTTTACCTTAATTGGCCCAGTTTGTCACTGGATCTAACAATGCAGCCGGTCAAAACAGAAGGCAACTACCAACACTGTATACCCTCTAGACACCATGTATTTCTGTAAATTTGAGGTGAAACAAAAAGGCTCATTCTATGGTGGCTCATCCTATGGTGGCTATTACACCACCTACAAAACAGGGTAGTCATATAATAGTGCCAGTCTGTCCTTCATGTTTTCCTCATCAAAAATACTGGAAAGAAACACCACAATAATCTTAATAAAGCCTCAAGACAATATTCAGGTTTTGTACATATTCTGAAACTCTTTTAGAACGGAAAACTACTTACCTTCTGCATATCTCCTGGGAATTTAAAAGCATTGTAAGGTTTAACATTTATTATACACAGAGGAAAAAAAAGGCTTGGATCTTTTGTGGTTTTTCACAACGAGGTAATAGGCTTGAATACATTACAATATCATCTATTATTTTAGGCATATATTTTACTGATGTAAATAACTAATTCAGGGAATTTTCCTACTTGATGCCTTCCTAGGATCATTTAGTAATTACTCGTAGCAAGGTCCTGAACAAAATACTTATCATCACATTTATAAAGTACTGCAAATAACTGAGTTTTCCTGTCTGTTCTTCACTCTGTGCAAATTAGGCACAACATTTACACACTCTTTTTCAATGTACTTTTATGAATAAGTGTTCAAGCTTCATCACAGGTTGAATAATGCACAAATTTGTTCTGTCTTCCTTATAGAAAGCAAAACGAATGAAGCTCAGGTTTGCACTATGTTAATATCTACAAGTTTGAATTTATGCTGGTTCTTTACCAAGTTGCAGAACAATCTACTTGCTGCCAGCTATACTGAAAACACTAGCAGTTGCAACTCCTTCTGAAGTTTTGGGATAGTTTCATGATTAGAGTCTTAGGTCAAGTAAAAAGGACAACTCACTGGAAGCTCTGTTGCAGAGCAATGCCTATATTCTGTATTACTTATACCAGAGTAATGCTACAACAGCCCATCTGTCCATTTTCCTACTAGTCTACTGTAGCTGACAGAGGCAGTTAAGCCACTGTGTTACTGTTTTGGAATAGCCTTGCACTTCCAGTTTGTGATCTGCACCTCTGATGACCTAAGCATGAAAAAATATCCTCTGATTTTTTTCAGAAATATCACCCTTTAACCTATCCTATTCTCACAACTCTAGTATTTGGATAGAAAAATCATTTTAATGTATTAAAAGCAAGCACAAATGAATTTGAAATTTAAATACCTATGACTGAAACACTTTGCTTATAAAACAATTTTTACGCAAGCCAAAGTCACAAATTTACCCTTCTCTAGGTTTAATAGACCTAAAAATAAAAAATCTTCATAGAAACAGATAATAGCACATACATCTAATTGAAAAGGTCACAAACTTAGGTCTTAAAAACCTAGGAGCAGTACCTTATCTCTGTTTACAGTTTAGATCTTTCTGGTTTAAACTCATCTCATAATTTTACATGAGAACAGGTTTATTTATTTTAAATACACTATCTTCACAGGAGCTCTTTCTTTATCTGCAAATACAAGTTGCATATTGCTGGGCACTGTGAAATTAATTTCCTAGAATTTAACAGACTGTCTGTGCTCCACCTGCTTTAGCTTCTCCACCTTTACACCTTTCCTAATAATTCTTCTTATTGGTAGATGTCAACTTTAAAGATTCCAGACATCATTTTGAAAGTGTGGAGTTCATAACACATTTACATAAAATTACTTTAACCTGATGTACTTGGGAACACTCGCTGGCACAGCCACATACAAAAAGAAGATATATATGGGTTATCAACTTAAGAGTGCCCAGCAGAAGACAGCCTGCGAGGGAATATGCTAGCAGAGGTATAAAAGCCAAGGATAAGATTTTATTTGGAAGAACAGAAGCTTAGAAGGATGACTTGCAACTTTCCTTAAACACCTTCTCATGGCATGCCAGTTACAAATGCACCTCCTTCCTCACTTCAGATTCTAACATCCAAAACCTGTTCTAATTTTTTGGGAAAAAAAAAGGAGATTCCTTCCCACCATCTACACTACAAAGGGAATCTTCACAGTCCAGCCAAGGAAAAAAAGTAATTTTTCAAATGAAGCTTTTATTGCCGGCAGGTATTATCTAGAAACCTGCCCTCCTATTCAGAGAATGATGCAAACTCCTGCATTCTCTACCCACTGAAGAGATTTTCTTCTACTTGCAGTCCTCATTACAACCCAGAGTCCCTCAAAAATATGAGTTAAAGAGCCATTAGCAAAGAGAATACTGTAACAGAAACAGAGCAGACTATGTTTGGTTGTTGATTCATTCTCAGATGTTAGTTACAGAAAATGTAGGAATCTGTTGCCAGAATTCAGTGTTCTGTCCCTTCCTTTCACAGTGATGCCAAATGAGGTGCAAAAATCTGTCAGATGCACCAACACTTCAATGCTGTGCCTTAGGGAAGAGAAAGGTATATCTTCCTGTTGCTAACTGGAGATTAATAATGTCCCAGAGCACAGAAATTGATTGCCCTTATTCTTCTGCTGCCTAGATATGCACAATGTTCATATATTCTACA
Source organism: Burhinus oedicnemus (assembly GCA_008921705.1). Taxonomy (NCBI): domain Eukaryota; kingdom Metazoa; phylum Chordata; class Aves; order Charadriiformes; family Burhinidae; genus Burhinus; species Burhinus oedicnemus. The sequence goes on along the minus strand of VFFE01008906.1, from coordinate 1,360,640 downwards.
AGGGTAAGAGTTAGTTGCGATGGAAAGATGCTTCTCTTTCTGGGATCTTTGCAAGGATCTGCTCCCTGGCTGTTACTCAGGCTACACTTTGCAATGGGTTTAGTCTAAGCACCGGGAAGGATAAATAACACCAATAATAGCAATCCATAGTGTAACCCTATGCCTAAATTCACTAAAAAACCTCTTAAAGTATTACTTGCATACTAAGCCAGCACATAAAGCACTAGTCCTTCTGATGCTAAATCATCTTCTTTATGCCTTTATGTCTTCAGATTACATGAGGGCCACATATGTCTGGTTCTTGGGTTTCCAACTCTTAACCCTAAGTATGGGTTTCGTACATGCAAAACCACCCCCAAAATATGAGACGTTATCTCCTACTATCATCAAACCACCACTTAAGCATACAGTGTCTATGGAATACATTATGGTGCTAAAATGACTAAAAAATGAAACAGTTCCTAATCCAAGTATAGTTTTACCCCTCTACATTTTTAACAGATAAAAGGGGCTTTGAAATTTTTCATACCGCTACCACAGCCCACTGTAACTCAGTTATGGGACTCATTTTTATGGGACTCATTCAAACCTTGAAAGAAAATGTAAGATGCTAGGCACTTACTGGTGCCAGACAACTTCTGGAGAACCTTGCAATAGTACATGCTCTTGAAGATTTGGATTCTGAAAGTTTTCTGAAACCTTTTTTCAGTTCCTACCACCTACAGATTCCAGAAGGACAACAGATTTTCACTTCTCAGATTTCTCCTAACTCTAACCCTATGAAGTCCCCAGATAAAATATATATTGATGCGTTGGATTGTTAAATCCTTGAAACCCAAACCAAATCTTTATAGCCAGAGATTAATCCCTTTATAAAATAAAATACCTGGCTGTGGTTCATGTCTGCCCATGCTTGTTGGTTGTAGATGCCTAAACATTAACTCCAGCCCCCAATCCTTATGCTAACCTCAATCATAACAAGGTCAATATTTACATTAAGTGACATGGGAAGCAACTGAAACACACAAATATCTGAAAACATAGATTGAAACTGAAACATATAAATTGAACATTAATGAAATACACTGAAATGCTATTACTAAACATATACTGAATGTAGCCATAAATGAAGATCCTCATAGCATGAAGCCCAAATTCTGAATTTTACTTTGGAGATCAATTCCTACAATAACACAAAAGATAAGATCTCCATCAATCCTTAGGCTTCCTTTTAACATTTAAGTACCTGAGCTTCAAAACCAGAAGCCCTAAATCTGAGCCTAAATATATGCTTAGTAATATCAATATATTGATCAACCTCTACAGCACATGGGAGTAAACGGGCCCCGTCAGACACCTTCCCAAAACTGAAAGCCACAAACATGAGTCACTAGAGTGTTATAATCTAACTTTAATTCAAACCATAAACTTAACTTGAAGTCTAGAAGAGGGATGACTCAATTTAAACAGAAAAACTCCAATCCCTACTACTGCCAGCCCTCTTTATCTCTTAGGGCTTTCAAAATCCACCAAGCTCTTGAAGACTCGTCTTTTCAAAGCTTGAACTTGACCCCAACTTCAAACAGGAAGGATATGGGGACTAATTCAGATCCCCAATCCTAACAGTAGCTTTTAATTACGGTAGTCCATGCTGTGAAAAAGGATTGTTTTAGGGAGATAAAGAACTTAACTCCCTACCAGAAGGGAGCTCCTACCATTCACGCTCCCAGCTACCTGTGCCCTTGAGAAACAGGCAATTGAGTGGACTTCCAGTTTTAGATTTCTAAGACCTAATACTTATTTTGGGTCTAACCTCAGACTTAATTATATGCAGAGACCAATGCCTAGAAATTTCCTGATGTAGCAGAAACATAATTGGATGATAAACAACTAAAGCTGTTTATTTTTTTCATTTTGCCTTGTTATTCCCTCAGCAGACCAGATTAAGAATCCTGCCTTTGCTGCAGATTATTCCTTTTTCAGACTTAAATCAGCACTGCACAAGCTGTGATGTACCATAGCCTTGCTGAATAATTTACATTTTTGCAGTCATTTCATTTGTTGGAAGAATCTTCCTGTTATATTTAAACTGCAAACGGGCTGCTGTGTTCTTAGTGCCCTGTTTTGAGCTGCTGCAGTCACGCTGTGTATGTGCAACTCTTGCAGGAGGATAGAGAAGGAAAATGATTTCTCAGAGGCAGAGTTCATTTTGAAAGCACTTAAAAGAGAATACAACTATTTCAAAGGTCATTGAAACTGAAGGGAAAACAAGTATTTTTCCATTTTTTATATCTTTACCTTTGACAAAGAAAAAATTATTTACCATGCTGAGACAATTCACTCTGCCAAATACCCAGTCACGTCTTGTTCACTGTGGGTGTCTTTTACACAACAGAATCCTAACAGGGAGAAGCAAAGTACTGAGTATTTTAGATTAATAATTCAGATTCTTCTAAAAACTATGAATGATCAAAACTAGGTGTTTACAATAAGAAGAAAAAAAGGCAGCTTCCACAGTCTTCTGGCAGGTTTAACTGAAGCATTAATATATCTATTAAGATATTAATATATCTACTAGCATTAATATACAGTATTCAGTACTGACAAGAGAGTTTTTTGTACATGAACTTATTACTTGACCTTCAAGACCTTTCTGTTGAATACACATCAAAAGTGTTACTGTTCACTTCTCACTCTGAAGTAACAGCAGAAAAGTTCCAAAAAAGAAAAAATAAATCTTCTCAGAGAAGTACAAATTAACGACTACTTGTTGCTCCTATGTACAGTTATGCTGATCCAGCAAGTCTTGCCCCCTTGAATATACACATTTAAACAGTCAATTTTTGCTTGAATACATAAGAAGTGAAAGCTTGAGGATGTGTTAAAAGGATTATTTATAGTCGCCTGAGTGTGATGTCTAAGAAAGATGATTCTTCATGTTACAAGAAAATTACTTCATACCAAGTCTGAAAAAAAACCCCTCACAGTGCTGTCTGACACCTTTTCACTGCTATTTTGCCAAAGCAAGGGTGTTATTCTTCAGTCATATAGAAAGTGGTGACTATTTCTGGGAATCTTTATTAACAGTCCTGTAGATGGTAATGAAATCACTGCGGTCTGAAAGAATTTTCCGCATCTTTCATTCACAAATTAACCAGGAGTCAGTGCTAATGCATGTCCTAATGTTTCATTGGGATTCCCTGTTTAACTGTTAAACATAATTTCTTATGTTGTAAAAAGACATGTATTACTTCTTGCTTTCCTACTTTTACCTCTTTTTCCTACCTGAAGCACATTGTCTTTCTCATGTTCATTTTCCTTATTCTTACCATGTGCCATCCTTCATATTAATCAAATATTGCATGAAAAGGTATTCTTCCTATAGTTGAATCTCTTGGGTTTTTCCTGTTATTATTCAGTAGGAGAATTACTCCATACACCATATTAATAAAAAAAGAACAAACAATATGGAATATAATTCATTTTGTGAGACAGTAGTCACTTTTTAATCAGGCTATCTGCATCCAAATCAATAGCCATTTCACTAGACCCTAGGAGAATAATTCATATACTAGGAAAGAAAGAAAAGTTGAGTATCTCTGATTTGGTAAGATCCTGTTCTGCTGGACATTCTCTGAAAGATTTCTCCCTGTAACTCTCTGTCATTAAAAGTCTGCCCTTTTGTATGAATCAGAGCATGCATTCCACACAAAATGAGATTCCAGACTAGTTCAAGTAAATCCATGGTCTAGCTTTGGGATAAAAACTGTAAAGGTCTTTTAGAGTAAATTGTTAGGACTGACTTAGAAATTTTATGACAGCTATGAAGTGATGGTCTTAAGGTCATGGCTCCAGAGGAAGTCAAGTTATGTACGTCTGTAGATGTAAACAGCCAGCAGACCCTCTCCTCCTCCTCCTCCTCTTCAAGATATACAGTAATGTCTGCAGCTGTGCTGAGTATAAAGCTCTTCTGGAATAAAAAGATGTCTCCTACTGATTTTGGTAGTACTGTAACAATAACACAAAAATGCGGATTCTACCCTTCATCTTCCACCTATCATTATGGGCTTATCTGTTACCACTGTGTGGACAAATATAATTTCCAAGTCATATTTTTCTCTCTACTTCTTACTTTTAAACAATTCTCTCAACTTTTTAGAAATTGGAAATGCAATAAGTCTATATTTACATCAACTGGATGATGCATGTGACCATCTGACCCTTATTACAGCAGCTTGCTATGGCGGAATTCATTGCAATACTACTGGTACTCATACTACCCATAAATCACAGAAAAGCAATGGTATTAATATTCCTCTGTCTTAAAAGTCAGCATATTTAAGTGCTCTTCAAATTAACATTTTTTTTGCTATAATCAAATAAAATATGCTAATAAAGCATAGCCAGTTCTGGCATGGAAGAAAGTGACTGATTGTAGAAAGCAATACAAGGAAGTGTCCTTCAGTCAATTATCAGATGCTCCAGAAGAATTAATTGTAATCCTATGGCCTTCCCACATCAGGGCTTCTACTTCCTCTACATCATTCTCCTTCCTTGCCCCTCCAAGACCTGGAAGTGTGTCAGTCCTTCCTGCAAGAGCAAAAGTTTTCTGCAATTCTTCATAATTTTTCTTAGTAGCTCATTTAATGAGACTTCCAGAACTCTCACTTAACTTTCAGTTAAATTCCTTCTATGATTCCTTCTAGGTTAAACAGGTACCCTAATCAGTGAATATTTGTCAGACCAACACTACTCTAAATACATGCTCTTTTATTTTCTTTTGACTTTCTTCACTCTTCCTCAGCTCAGTTTCTCTATATAACTTCTGCTGGGACACCCCAGCTGCTCTTACAGCCAACTGAGTTCTCACAGAGATTCAGATCACTCCAAATTTAACTTAGTTTTTATATGAAAATTACATGATATTTTTAGGATACTTATGGGTATCAATGAGGGGACTGAATGGGGATCAATGATGGGACTGAAAAGCAATGAGGCATCTGTCAGACCAGACCCAGATTAACACAGTGATCATTTTCCAGGATTTCACTGGCTTACATTTTCCATCTAATCCCCAGTGGATATGAACACATCCCAAAATCACTATCATAAATGTGACTGACTGATGAGCTTTCAAAAAAGGCAAGGCCTGAAAAGGCATAAGAATACAGCTGAGTCATGGGCATCAATGTCAGGAATCCATTAATTCATAAATAAAAAAATAGTTATAGTACTGTAACTATGATGATCTCAATATACAAGCAAAGCAGGGTTTGTAGGGAAAGGCTTCTTTTTTTTTTTCCTACTTTTTAAAAAAAATTTGCAATCAACTAATGAAGTTGAGAAATACAGATAAGATTTTGGATACACCTGACAAGATTTAACGAACGGTTTATGTTGCCTGAAACCCTTGCCAAATTAATGACTGGTCAGTTGATATCTAACTGAAGCAACCAAGTATCAGACAAAAAATAAAGTTATCTCTTTCCAACTGGAGTGGCTAACCAGAATATTAGGTCCTGTATGTTGCTCCAAGATGAAGAAAAATGGTGGTGAAGTCACGTATCTTTATTTACTCATCAGGAATATAATGAGTCCTGTTTCCCTAAGTGCAGCAGAAATAAAAATAAGCAAATAGAACATTTTGTACTTTCCCTTTTTTTACAGCTCCAAGGCCATTTCAGATGGCACTCAACCCAAAAATGGTCAAGATGTGTCCCCACCTCACCCTCCCCTGTCCATGCAGCTGCCTGCTTGCTGTTTCACTGTTATGGCCCTTTTCACCGGCACACAAACCTTTGCAAAACAGTAGCAAGTAAACTCTGTCCACCATGAGCAGCCTGACTGTGTCCACATCTGAGCATATGTCTTACCGCCTCCCAGAAACCAGGACAATAATTTAAAGCAGGATTTTGAAGTCCCTCCCTGAAAATAAAGGGAAGGCCTGGTCACGATACAAATCCCACTTTACGGTTGCCTGATCACACACTGTGAAGTGCCAGCATAGACACCATCTCCATGCAGCTGTGACACTACAGTTTGAAGCTGTCTTCTCATGTCCTGTTAATCCACTTACGGAATTATCCCATACAGCATACATGGAGGCTAGACCTACCTGCAAAAGGAGCTTAATAATATATATGTTATGAAAAAAGAGATTTTTATGAAAGTATTTAACTGGCACTTCTGAAAAACCTGTTTTACCCTTCAGCATAAATGACTTCACTAAAACTCAGACACCAAGCCTGTCACAGAACTGGAAATCAATCTGAACTCGTGTCCTACCCGAGTACCTTAATCTCCAAAAAAGCCTTCCTATTTCATCTTTAACCAGTCTTTCAAAAAGTACATTCTTCTATATTAACATTTAATTATGTAGAAAAAAGTATTATAAAAAAGATCCATTTTTTCCTGCACAGGGAACAGAGTGTATTTATGACAACCTCCGTTTTCATGTATCGCAAAAGTAAATTAAACTCATACAGGTTGGTAAAAATCCAGCATAAGTTGTCAGATGCTGCTACCTAAAATTATATTGACCTGGAGGAAAGGGAACACTGTGCTGTATCGGTTTCTATTCAGAGCTTATGTAACTAATGCTAAAGAAACTTTAATGACCACCTAACAGTCATTCAACTGTAACAAACACACACTCCAAATGAAGATAATTGCAATTGAAATCTGGTAACTGCAGTTTGGGAACTCATCTCATCACTTAAACTTTGCAACCTCGCATCTCCTCTAACAATCCAAAAACTTAATTCGTAAGAGAAATGAAACAGTACAACCCTACCAAAATGAACATATCCCTAACACATAATAAATGTAGCAGCCAATCATGACTACCCATTTTTTCAAGTTATGTATGTATCTGATTGTCTTCATATGAATTAATTGAGTACTGGCATGTTAACAGAAGCATGATAATAATTTTGAGTTTCTGTTACTTTTTATTTACTATTACATATATACATTTTTAACCTCAGGTAGCTAGCCAATATTAACTGGAACTCACAGCTGTATTGGCTGTGAAATGATGGAAGAGTCAACAAATCTCCTTCATATCATGGCTATCAAAGTAAGGATATACTCAATAATGTAGTCTCAAATGTTTTGCTTGATCAAATTATAAATTATTTAAGTTATGAGGATTTTAGTACTTTTCTGGAAAACTGATCTCATCATGTTGATCCAATTTAGCTACGCTAAAAACTACTTTTTCCCTAGGCTTTGAATATCTGTAGACAAGTACCTTTCTTCTCAAACCACAGAGTTTCTTTATCAAGCTTAGAGTCAGCTCCACTAAAGACAGTATTGAAGTTCTTGTTATAAGACATGTGATATATTTTTCCTACTGTGTATTACCTTGAATAAACTCTACAAAATCTCAGAGCTTCGGGTTCCCTTTTCCACAAAGTAGAGTAACAGCTACATAAGTAGGTTGGCAGTGGGTAGAGAACCTTAAATAGCAAATCAACACTATGGAAGTGCTCCCACTTAACACTTGTCTAAACAACTCCAGAAACTTTTCAAAGATTATATGTGTTCCTAGAGCAATGAAAACCTCTTTTATTGACTGGAATAAATTAATTGAAGCATAGCTGTGATATGAAAGCAGTTAGAATTGTCCACAATGCAGAAAGATTGAATGAAACTGCCTCTATTCAGAAATTAGAAAGAAAATCTAGCATAAAAATACTAAAGCTGCACAATCATTGGACCAAGTGAGGAAAACATTCAAGGACATGTCTAAACACACTCCTTTTCAGAGGTGTCTACATTATTTTCCTTAAGAGACTCAAGCTCATGCTTAACTGTTTTCTTCAATTGGGATCAATGCCTATTATGCCATATTTATTATTTTGGGATAATGGAATTGCTTTGGGATTCAAGTAATATCCTAAGACAGAAGTATCAAAATTCCCTGGCTTTTAGGATAGTCTCTGAATAAAAAAATCACCCCCAAACTCTCAGAGTCAGGACCATTAAAAGGTTCAATGGAAACCTCCTTTAGCTCTGAGAGAGAGTTGCAGATAACCATTTCCAGCACCCTGAATCTGGAACCAATAAGCACAAAAACCGTCGAAACAATTTAAGTATCTTTCATTCATTTTTGATGCTTTACATATAATATGTTTAATGAATTTGAGATTCAACTGAATTCTTTGATTTCTAGCCAATACCTCGCCAAAATTTCCATTCAGTTCAGGGAAAAGTACTATATATTCAGTGCAGAACTGTCAAATTACTTATGACTGCATGAATTAGATCTTAAAACTTTTTGGAGAAGATGCACTATCAGTAGCAGATACTACTGCACAATTTTAGGCTACTGTCACCTAAGCTACATTTGACAGGAATGAAAATACACTCACCATTTGCCTATAATGATTTTTTTATTGCTACGCAATAATATCTAATGCCTTCCAGATGCATTCAGGACAATTTGTTCATTTCACTCAGTAATCAAAATGTGTTTTGACTAGTAAGTCCCTATTTAGTTTTTTCTGTGATCATTTTTCTTAATGGGAGTATTTTCCAGATGTTGTGTTAGTCTAGTCATCTGGGACCTCTTCCAACTCATGTGGAAAGTTTGCTGTCATAAGCTGTCATTGGCGGTTTTGTTTAACAAGCTAATTAGTTAACCCCAGCATAGTTACAAAGCAATATATAAGGCATCTGAAACATCACTGACAGCAGACATATTCTTTGTTAGGTAAGTGTAATACCTATCTCTACTCTGAGGGTTTTGATCAAAGTGCTCTTCTTCAAAAGGAAAATGATGAACTGGAACAGAAAAACCAGACAAGTTTTCCTTCTGAAAGAAGATTTACTTTTACCCTAGATTTCCATTTGACATATTGAAACACTAATATTTCAGTGATAGACTAGGGTTTATAAAATAATGTTGCTTAATAACTAGTATTTTGACAGTTGGTTTTTTTACTTTAAATTTATATTTATCAGTATTATAGCCTTAGAAGCTGTTGTACTGAAAGTGCACCTATGTTAAAAGGAGGACACTGTGCCTGTAGTTTTCACATAACAGAATTCTGCAAAAAATCACTTCTGTTATTTGTTAATAATGAGTTTTCCTAGTCCTATTACAAAATCTAAAAGCTAATTGACTAATAACCAAGAGAGAATTTATGGAGTAATTCTAAATTAGCAATATGTCCTTGAATAATTTTAGTATTAATTTTATGTTGTTATTAAAGTAGTATTATGTATAAAGCTATGCACTGCAATTTTTTAAAAATTATGAACTAATAAATTGAATTGCATGTAGTAATGTGAGATTATTTCTTTTTAGGGATGATGTCGTACCTGAAAGTAATGATCATATGGAACATACTTTGCGTATCCGTGGTGATCCTTTCACTGTCCTTGATTCGAGAAGTGTCTTCTGAAGGTATTGTAACATACAAAGTGGAAGGGAGGGTGTCTAGGATATCTGACAAATACGAAGAATGCTTCAATTGCATCTTCATAAAAATACTAAGTTCTAGAATTTTATATTTATTCAGACAGGCATTATAATTCAGTTTTATCATCAATGAATATTTTCATAAATATATTTTGGTACAGCATAGTTGTCTTTTTTTGGAGGAATAACATAAATATGAATACCACGCAAAATGTGTATGAACCTACTTATTTTTCTATAGAGATATCTACAGATCTTGTTGCCCTCAAGCTAACATATTTAGCCCAAGTGATTTGCATTATGATTCAAGGAAGAGTCTAAAATTACAATATCCACATAATTTGGTTAGAAATACTTAAATACAGTAGGCTCAGGGAAAGGAATGTATATACCATGCTAAGTGCTTTGCCATTAAATGCACTGTTATTACCACCACCAAGGCAAATTTTAGCAATTATTTGTCCAATACTACAGATTTTTATTTACTGTCAAAGCTCTGTAAATGATTTCTAACTAAGGTAGCACAGTAATGAAGAAACAGAAGAACTTGCAGCCTGGCAAATCCTGTGCTGTCACAGTTCTCAAGTAGCTATCAAGTTGCTATAGTGATAACATCATGTGTTACTTGCTGGTAGAAAATAATTTATTACTACTTGATAGTAGAAGATGTAACATTTGTATATCTGAGCAGTTCATCAGGGCACAGCAGACGTCAGATTTGACTTGCAGGGCAAAGCAGTCTGATACTGCACCCTTTGTAGTTGATGGGAGCCTTCCCGCTATTTTCAGCAAAAGTCAAGACTCGGGCCAACAGTAACTAGAACCATTTAGGCATTTTGCTTAGAAGTAACTTCATAACTTACAAGTCATAAACTTAAAACGAATAAACGAATGAAGAGGTGGTACTTTTTGGACTTACCTATATTTTCCTCCTATAAGGGAAGAAGGGTGCAATATGTTGGCCACATATCCGTAAAGGAATATGCCTAGCTTCTCTTTTCAGCTCCCGTATTAAGAGCCCATTAACTTCTCCATTTATTGCCTAGTCCCACTTCATTATTTGTAAAGAAGTGGTAACAAACATTATACCTAAATGCTGAAAAATCACAATACATATAATTATTTGTTATCTCATAGTCTTCCTTCATACACACACGCATGTGGAGTGTGTGCTGTTAGAAATTGTCTTTGGTGTTGTCTTGTGTTATACGTTATTTCTTGTTATTTTCTTGTTGTTCCTCAGTGTTTCAGCTGATTATCTTAACTCTGTTTTAGCTTGCTGACTGTTCAGCTTCTTTGTTTGTATTTAGGGGCACTTCACTTGTGGTCCTGCATGTTTCATTTCCAGAAGAAGCTGCTAGCATGTTATGTTACTGGAGATTTCACGTAGGAAGGGGAGTTGTTCTAGGGTGAATATCTGATCTGGCAGTAGAAGGTAACAAACCGCTGCCAAGCTTGAATGCGTGCAGTTTGGAAGCAGACCTCCCAACATCTTGCTGACCACCTGTAACCTGCACCATTTATTCTTATCTAGCATTTTCCATCACTACAGCAGTCTAGCAATAAAGCCATTGTGGGATGAGCTTTTATGTTACTCTGCTAATAAGTAATCTCCTAATTAACAAACAGAAAGTACATTATAGACGATTGCAGGACTCGATCCCAACGGTTCCTAACCTCAGAGTTGATACCAAATTTCTCTCTGACCTCAGGGAAAAAAAACAATGTAGAGGGCAGGCAGATTTTGAAAACTGCAAATAAAAATGGCTCCAGGGATCTGTATTTATTATGACAGTGCTCACCATTCTGCAAGCTAAACTGGTTTTATTTGGTTATTATGTAGAACATGACAAAAAGTAAAATGAGTCTGTCAGGTAAGGTGGTGTGGGCTCACATCTATAACCATATGTAGGGTGAATTAAGATGGAAAATAGGTCTGCAAAACAATATACTGCCTGGCTGATATACTGCTTAAGATAAATCTGCACGGGCTAGTTTTGACGCCAGAACTGGTATGGCTATATTACTAAACCAGTCCTCAGGGACTCATTAATCTTCAGGAGAAACGGGATAAGTTATCCTCTAGCCTGAGCAAACTGCTGCCGGTCCTCAGGCTGACTCAGAGTAAACCTCTGATCTGCATACCTTCAGGAAGAGTTGCGCCAGGCCCACAGTTTCTGCAGTACCGAGTGAAGAAATGTCATTCTGTAGGAAAAAAGATAAATCTTACTACTTTACCATTCAGCGTTTCCTTATGTATCATTTTGGTTTGGCAATGTTTATACCAGCGTTGTGTGATTTTAGATTTATCAAGCTGTACAGGGAGATGTGGGGAAGGGTATTCTAGAGAGCATGACTGCCACTGTGATTTTAACTGTCAACACTACATGGAGTGCTGCCCTGACTTCAAGAAAGTCTGCACAGTGGGTAAGTTCCCAAACACAGCCAGTTCCTATCGGCAAGACTTCCCCTCCTGTTTGGTCCAGCTCCCTACCACACCAGTGTCTCTCCTCTGAATGCTTAAATGTCTCTCTTAGTTCGCTGTGTCCTTGTTCTTTTCTCATACATGTATTGTTTTCCCCAAAAAAACCTCAGTAATAACCTTTCGCAACCCATTCAGAGAAAATTGTGTATCCACAGGTTATCACCAAGAACAGGATTTTGCTCTTCAGAAGAACAGAGCAGGGCAAGAGGAGGGAAACAGTTTACCTACTGCTTGTTTTCTTCTCCTTGGTGCATTTGTACTATATCTGTTTGTCTCTTGTACAAAAAGTTGGTAAAAGCAAATTCAGGGTTTTCCAGGAAGAAATCCTGGGACATTCCAACGCAAATTTAAGAAGTGTGGAGGCTGTAGGGGCTAATTCAAAGTCAGAGGGTGTCCTTCCATGGATAGAAATGGACTCTGGATCAGAGCTATGTCCAGAGTTTGATGGAAAAGATGCTTGGATGAGTATTATTTTATACACTTTATTTATACACAAAACTGTGTAGTGTAAATAAATACAGGTGTTTTGAACTGTTGAATTGAGAGTTAAAAAAAAAAATTCTTATGAATCGCCAATGTGAAAAATATCAGTGATTTAGATAACTGAAGTTTGTCACACTACACTGTAGTGCTAGTAAGACTACAGGTGCAAGATAAGACTTCTCAGATCCAGCAACACTGGCTGAGTGTTGTTCAAAACGCAGACACAGCGCTTCCTAAAATGCTAACTCTGACACACACTGGGAACACTCACACTTCAGTCTTCCCCATTCTGATTTTGACTTGCGAGGGGACATCAGCATTTTTCATAACTGAAAGTACATACTGAGGCATTTTAATTATGTAGGCTATTTATTTATTGTGGGACAGATTCTAAAGTTATTCTGTTTAAGGCTGGAGGAAGTCTTCCCTGTTCTACCCTAAATCACTGAATTCAGGCAAGCACAGTAGGCACCAACCTTAAAGGATGAAGGCACTCTAAAGACTGCTGGCCCAGTTAATGTGTGATCAATGCTAACTAAATTAAAGAAATGTCAGACATTGTTTATGAATAAAAATTGCCCTAACGTCATAAAATAAAAACAATTCTCACCTATGCACGTGGGATGAATCCACTGGCATCAACAGACTCACTCCATATCGACACTGGTCAAAAGGTGTTCAGAATCTGCCTATACCATAATCCTAATTTTGCTAGAGTGATTTAATTGTAAAATATGATTTTATGCCCCGCGTGCCACAAAGACAATAAATTCAATAGAGATGTAAGTACAGAAAAAATACAGGACAAGAATAACAGATCATATGGTAAATTCTGGAAATACCAAGTGATAGATAATTATTGGCTCCATTCTGTGAGATACTAAGCATCCTCAAGTAATACCCACTTCAGGTCTAACATAATCACTTCAATTTAACAGTTAACTAAGTACATATTAAAGGTATTACTGAATGTTAATAAATATTAGATTATAATGTAAATGTTTAGGGTCAAATTTTGCCCTTGAAAAATACAGCAAGCATGTTTTGCTGAAGTCTGTAATAGCTGTGCATACACTTTCCAAAACTATTTGGTCATTATTTGATATGAAACAGAAGTACTGTATTGACTGAAGTTGTCAGAAGTTAACCAATAATGAAATATTAAAAGCATGTGGTTATCAATCATGTCAAAACATGGTAGATACTCCTTTAGTACTAATAATTTAAGAACTGTATTAAATAGACAGGCATAACATTTCAAAAATAGTCACTCTGTGTAACTTCATTAACTCATTCACACAATTAAGTTGCAGTATTTGCCCAGAGACACCAGGTACTCTTGGTCATGACCTATTTAGGTAAATTATTTTTCAGAAGTGTTTTGGTAGACACATCACTTTTGATGCAAAGTGGTACGCTGATGAATACCTTTTTGAAAACCCAACCCAGAATTTAAATACTATTCTTGAAATAATTGCTATTTGGTTAGGGAAATGGAAGACTTCTATGATAGGACCTAGCTAAAGCGAACTCTGAGGTCACATATTTTATCCCACTACAAATTCTAAATGGTCTCAAAAGACTGCAATGGCAAAGTGCAGTTATGGTTGTATGGCCTGATCCAAACCCCACAATTACACAAACAAGTTCTGGATCAGACCAAACTAACCACCTGATTTTATGAAGCTGTTCTTTATATCAGCTTAAGCAAATGATCTCACTGTAGAAAGGTCTCAGAGTTAAATGTGAGCTAGCCAAAAATTCTAACTCTCTTGTTCTGCCTTATGCAGCAGTCTCCTGCAGAGGACGTTGCTTTGAAGCCTTTGAAAGAGGAAGAGAGTGTGACTGCGATGCAGACTGTGAAAGATACGGCAAATGTTGCCCAGACTACGTGACACACTGTAAAGACGGTAAGATATTTCTTTATCACTATATTTTTCCTAGATGTATTTAAATATAGATGCATTGCATTATTGGAAAACACTAACTGTGTGGGCTTCTTAGAACACAAGAGGTTAGCTACTGAACAAAAAACAAAATAAAAATAACAAAACCTAATTTCAAAATTAAATTGGCCATTTCCTCAAGCATGAACACTTTATGGACGCATAAAGGTAGATATACTGGAAGCCATCACCAAGATACGAATTCAGAGGATAAAGTTTTATTTTGCGTTAGCCTTTTATGGCCCTAGCCATACTCTACTATCAGAACTGTCACCCAGAATAATACGTGTAAGCCCAGGTTTTGCATGTGCACTTCCACTCATTCTGCTTAATTTACAGCAATAACAGAATTCAAGGACAGAGGCTGGGGGGAATGAGTGACAGATTGCAGTAAAAAGTCTAGTTCATCTTAGAAAAAAGTAGTAATGAAGGAAGGCCCAACTTCCTTAAATTCCCCAACCCATCCAAAAGTGGAGAATACCTATATCCTGCATTGGGATAGCACTACCTGAACCTCCAGACTACTTGCTTTGTGTTACTGCAGTCTCTGGCAGCACATAGAGAGGAATATCTCCCAGATCCTCCCCACCTCGAATCCAAAATGGGAAGAGCCACCCAACACAGAAACCCATTCTCTGGGGCAACAGGGAGGAATTACAGAATCTGCCTGGTTAGAAGTGGTTACACACTCACACTGCAGCAAGAAGAATTTTAATGCACATTTAACCTTTAGGCTTCAATTCAGTTCAGGGAAGGATTGCTCTGACCCACAGTTACTTTTTTTATTCTGTCCTTCACTGCAGAACCTGATGTTTTTTTCCTAGTTGAGCATGAAGCTACAGATCTGGAGGAGCAGTTTCATCTTCATGTAGCTTTAATGACATCAACTATTAAGTTCTAGTCTAGAAAATACCAACAGAGTATGCTTCATTTCATCATGTCCTTAAACTTTCTGCTACTTACGGACCTAAATTCATGTCTGTGAACACACTTGGCAAATACAGCTTGGCACTGGGTTGCTGCATTCACAGACCAGACAACCTCCAAGGCAGCGGATTTTCAAAGTGTGCAGTTTAACAAACAAGATGAGTTATGGATTATCATTTAGTTCACATTACTAACCACACCCAGTCCCCAAGCTCTGGTATAGTGGCTTGGCTTTGCTACTCCGTTGCATAGTAATTTATACTGAAATAGACTGTATTCAGCATTTTTGACTGTATGTCTACAAGAGGATAAACATCTTAGAAGGGTCTTGAGGTGAATTTGCTGCCTTTGAGGTTACTTAACTCCTCCCTCTTTCTGCTGGAGCTTAACATGCATGAACTCTCACAAAAGATAGTTAGATCTTTCACTTGTTCTTCAGTTCAAATCTAGTGAAAAGTTAATCAACCGCTCCAATCTTAAGAGAGTTTCTTCTAGTATTTTAGTTACTTAACTTTGCTATTAATTTTTGTTAAAAAAACCCTCAAACAAAACCCAACAAAAAAATCCCCAAAACCCAGCCTACAACTGTACTCAGTATTTTGGTATTTTCACTATGTGTGAGTAACTGAGAAATCTGTTAAACCTTTTGGAAGAATGCAATAACTTAACACCATGCAGTGAACTTTGATTTTGCTGTTTCTGCATCTTCTGAACACTTTGTTCTGTACAGTGAAGCTAAGTTTACACTGTATATCTAGAGATCATTTTTATCTTTCCTATCCTCCAGAAGCCCTATATCCCCAGAATACACATGCACACAGAGTTAAGAACTGATTGAACATTTCCCTCCCATCACTACTGACGCCTCTGAAAGCTGATTCAGCTCCCAAAGTGTTTTTATTCAGTAATTACAATTTCTCTCGCTTTCTCAATAAAAGCTTCAGTGTATAGTCCACCACCCAACCTCATTGCTTTGAGTACTAGCTTGCTATGAAAGTAAATCCTTTGATACCAGGTCATCACCTTATGAGACAAAAATACCACTCCTTTTGTGAAAGGCTCATTACACATACCTATGGCAGTTACAAACTCCTTTAGTTGGGTCAAAAAGATCCTGCAGGTACCCTCAGTTCCATCATGCTTTTTTTACAACTAACAATATCCTTCTCCAAGGCTATGCTAGTGGGAAAGAAGGATCTCACTTCCAGTTGTATAATTTGACCCAACAATAAATTAAAAAATATTTTCTGGCTCTTACTGGATGCAAGTGAAATTCCCTGCAGTCTTCAGAGTTGGAAAATCTGAACACAAACCTCCAGTTTTTCCTAAAACTCAGCCTACTAGAAAATAGTAGGCAGGAGTGGCAGGACGGAAATGTATAACCGGTCCTTAACTGTTATACTTAGACCTTGCGCTGTATCTTTGGTCCATACCTATTTTGCAGCTTCTGTCACTTTCAAGGAAACAATTGCTTTTAAGATGTCTCTCTGAAATAATCATTTATGTGCAGAATTATCACATGTCTGAAGAACTACAATATAACTAAATCTTCAGGGGATTATCAAAGTAAATGCTTGGCTAATATAGCAGCTCTCAGAGATACACTATACTGAGTTAGCCCCAAGACATATGTACCCAAAAAATAAGCTGAAAAAAAAAAATTAGACAAATTTTCAGAATGTAGAGCTCCACTCAGAATTCATCTTTTTCCCACCTCAAACTTCATGTTAGCAAAGAATGCTGCACCTCAAACCTCCAGGAAAAAACATTTCTCCCATCTGTGATGAAAGACTTCAGGATCCAAAGTATATTTTTCCTCTTTCCCCTGATTAATACTTTAAAGAATCTTATAGAGAGAAAGAAACTTAGATTTGTATGGAAGATGGTCACTGAAATTTTGTAATCACTTTCTTCTTATACAGTTGACACCAAGCACCTATGAAGAAAAACACTCCCAGTAACAGATTATTTTATTTCTTCCAGCACACACAGAAAAGCTGTCACCTAAGACTCCTCCAGCAAACAAATCAACATCTAAAATGTCATCCAAAAATGAGGAAAAGAAGCTGGAGGAAGTAACACAGCCCCATGAAATTATGGAAGGTAGGAAAGCATATGAATGAAACAGGATGGGTGTTACCTGAAGGAACATTAAAGACCATTTTCCTGCTCTGGAAATAGAAAGCCTATGTGAGACATTACCAGACAGTTACCAAGCTTGGAACCACTCGGTTTATAAACTAATTACCTCACCTAGACCTCAGGATACTGACTTTGGAGAGTTCACTTAACACAGATTTTGGAGTGTGGTGATGTCTCCTGCGTCTCTGTTGGATTTTCACACACATCTTCCAAAAATATGTTACACGCCATTGTCAGTTTTGGACCAAGTCCACGGCTGGAACAGGAGGGGTGTTGTATTTTGGGACAGTGATGAATTGGCAGGACCAGGACAGGAAAGTCTCTTAGCAGGTTTCTCTAGCTTTAATCAAGCCAGGTCTCATGCAGCTTCAGAAAACACATATAATTTATTTTTTTCTGAACGGAAAATATGTTGCTTTCCTGTGTTCTTTGATATTCCGTTCCAGCGTCTTAAGTGATAACTTGGGAGATCAGTTTGAACTTGAAACCTGAAGTAACAAGCATGAAATGAGACTAGAAGTCAATTTTGGCCATATTTTAATCCTTACATTTTTTAATTTTTATTTTAAATTTGGAGTACTTACTTTTCTGCTGTGGCAATTTCCTATTATGAAAATCAATATAGCAGGTCAAATTAAACAAAATTAAGGAAATTCAAATAACCATTAACAGGATCCTACTTGGCTTACAGTATTTCAGACACACTGGGTGAGAGGAAAACCTATTCTGCAACACTCTGCTCATACTGTGCTTTTTCTACAATACATTTATACAGGGGTTATTTCTCACACTGCAGTATTATAAGTTCTTGCAGTCTGCTGGGAGAGACGCTGCATTGGTGCTGCTAACAGTCACCAAGCTGTGACCATCAGCAATAGCTCTGATCTTTTTATATTTTTAGATTTGTTCAAAAGCTGAACAACGTGGCCCCAAACCCAATGATACTGCACTTGTTTTTTTCAGGTTTTCAAGGAACAAATGCCAATTCAGTTGTAACGGTAGACAGCAACACAGCAGAAATCATAGAAAAAAAAATAAAATCAAACCACAAAACCAACGTGAAAACAGAACTAAATGGCAAAATTTCAGAGAGATAACATTTAGTGAGAGATTAAAGTGCAGAAGCATTTACTGTTACTTTTTGCTGAATATAGCTATATTAACAATTTGACTCGTCAATGTAACTATATATACAAGTGAAGAGTCTTAAAGCCGTAAAACACAAACAGGAGAAACATCCAAGATATAAAAAGATACAGTAGGAGATGCAGTCAGGTGTCTGTATTCAGAAAGTTTGTTTTCCTCCCATTTCCTTACCTCTCTCCTTCAAGTCCAGGTCATCAGCGCACGCTATGTTATAATTGAGGTCAGAGGAATAAATCAAAAGAACAGACTGAGAAGGGAAGTGTCCTATTAGAAGGATTATATTTTATAGCATGGTTCCCCTTCCATGAAAAAGGATGGAAAGACCAGGTGGCCTCACCTAGAAACACCAAACTAAAACCTACCATGCTACACTCGGAGTTGCGGGAGGTTAAAAGGATTACTTAAAACTTAGCTAAGCTGCTGCAAAGTCCCACACAGAGAAAAGGAATTCACATTTAACCCAGTCTAGGTTAGTTTGGCTCTTCTAAATTATTTATGTTTTGACATTACCCAAGTCCATAACTTAACAATTTAACTTAGGTTTCCACATATCCTTTTTTTTTTTCAAGTTTAAATACAAGTTTCAACCACTTGAAATCTAATTAAGTGCAATTTTACAGACTCTCCCATGACCCCCAAACCTGAAGACACAACCCCAGAGGCACCAACGACCAAGGCTGACTCCCCCACCACCCCCAAACCTGCAGACACAACCCCAGAGGCACCAACAACCAAGGCAGACTCTCCTACCACCCCCAAACCTGAAGAGACAACCCCAGAGACACCAACGACCAAGGCAGAATCTCCCACCACTCTTAAAGTGGAGGAGGCAGAGGCAGACTCTCTCACCACCCAGAAGGTGAAGGAGCCTACCCCAGTAGCCACTGAGGCTGACACCACTGCTATACAGAAAACAACACCTATTGAACTGACAACTACTGTCCCTGGGTTGGTAACAACTGCTAAGGAAGACACAACCCCTCAAAGCAGTGAGGCAGTCACAACAACTAGAAAGGAAACAGCCATACCTGAAGCATACGTAACAGTTATAGAAACGACACCAGAAAAGAAAATTACAACTCCTGCACCCAAAGCAGCAAGCAGCACAACTGCAAAAGACACGACTACAGCAGTACAAAGGACAGTGGCCACTGCAGCTAGTACTCCTGAGATTGTAACAGTAACTGACAAAAAAGACAAAACAACAGCTAAAACTGTTACTACTCCTACAACCAAAGAGCTGACAACGAAAATAGAGACAACCACGGTGAACAAAGAGGTAACAACACCCAAGAAAGACAAAACTACTGCGCTTAAAGACATTTTAACAAGTAGAAAAGACACAACTACTGTAACTACAGTGATAACAGCTAAACCAGATGACTCTCCTAAAGGTAAGGACGATATTCCAAATACAACTCCTACAGCCAAGCACGCTGTTACTACAGCAGCTGAATCAGAAGCAACTACTGCAGACAAAAAGACTCCAACAACAGCTGCAGAAAAAGAAGCAACCCCAGCTCAACAAGACAAGACTCCCATACTAAAAGAGACTTTAACAGCTAAAAAAGAAGAAAGCCCTGTGGGAACAGCAACTGTAACAGCAGCTGCAGCAGCTACAACTCTCATCCCCAAACCCACTGTGATGACAGCAACTGCCAAAACGGATTCAACTCCTAAACCCAGGGAGACTGTGGCAACAACTAGGAGAGACACAACTATGGAAACTAAGCAAACTGTAACAGCAGCAGCTAAAGAGAGCACAAGTAACACTTGTGGTGTTGTAGAGACAGTAACAGCTGGTAAAAAAGAGGTAATGACCATCAAAGAAACTGAAAAAGAAATGGAGGATGCCACTGAAAAGGCCCCTAATACTGACAAGGGGGAGGAAACTACAGTTACCAAAGAGACCCCTACAAGAGATAAAAAAGACACGATAGAAGAAATGTTTATTGTTTCTAAAGGGACATCCAAGCCAACTATACATTTCCAGGAGGTTACTGATACAAGAGATGAGCCTGATCCATCTGACCCTGAAACTCTGCCAGTAAAAGAAGAGCCTGAGATAATCAACAAGCCTATAATACAAACTGCAGACTTGCCAATTTTAACTGGAAAAACACAAGGTAATTGCATTCCAGTAGGTACAAAAGCACCAGTAACTCAACCAGAGAGCACAACAAAACACGTGAGTAAAGGACATGCAAGACCTCTGTCTGGTGCCAGCAGAACGTGGCATTCCTGTCCCAGTGGTCGACTATGACCTGAATATTGGTACCTCAGTTTTCAATTGTGTTGTTATAGAAATTCTGCATGTAGTTTAGAGCGTGATCCTGTTTCAGTAATTGGTTTCTGCAATTGGTTCAGCTGAAAAACTTTGCTGTTAAGTACTGTGGAAGATGCAGACACAAAAAGTCAAGGACAAAGAAGATACATTTCTAAGTCCTATGAAAACATTGCTAGGAACTCATGGTACCTAACCTGTCATTTTGTGGTCACATACAAAAAATGTCACATAAGACAGACAAGAAGTTTTTTCCTTGTATTCTCTTTCCTCTGTGCTTTTTGCCCCAACATTTTTCAAGTCCTCACAGTTTATTTTAATCAGATATAGCCCCTCAGTTCTTGGGCAATTTTTCAATCATATATTGACATATATTTTGTGGGGAAAAAAAAAAAAGGTTTTTAGATAGAAAATACTTGGATTTTTGTCCAAAACAGATTCATCCTTCCCTTATATTTAAATGAAAATAAATGTAAATGCTTTTTTAAGAAATAAGGAGGGGGAGGGGAACCCACTACAGCATCTTGGAGAAACATCAAGTAAACATCCCGGAGCATGAAGGAATTTAAATGAGGAACATAGCACACGACACTCTTACAGGTCTTTTTCTGAACTACAGGTACTCAGCTAAGCAGTAAGTGGTGATATCCGTACCTAGTCAGGTAAACTGCTGGTCTTGCAATCTTGGGCCCAAAACACGAAAGCCAAATTCCCAAGAATCTCTTTCAAATGAGTAATTAAACCCTTTGCACGATAAGTGCCAGGCAGAGAGGCCTGAAGGAGAGAGAGCCCTGAGCATCGCCCAACACAAGCGATTTAAGGGCCGCAGCGCTACCGGCGGCGGGCAGGGGAGGTGACGTGCTTTCTGGTGAGTGTTGAACCCGAACCACTGGTGTTTTGCAGCGGAGAAGGACTTGTGCAGCGGGAAGCCGGCGGACGGCATGGTGGCCCTGCAGAACGGCACCCTGGCCGTCTTCCGAGGTAGGCTGGCCCCAGCCCTCCCCTTCCTCCCCCGCCGCCCTCACCTGCCCCGGCCCGGCCCAGCCCGCCCCCTACCTCCGGAGCCGGTTCAGCGCTCCGGGGCCCTCACGAAGCGACGCCCGAGCCCGGCGGCCTCCCCCGCCCGGCCCAGCCGCGCCTCAGGGGTGTCGCCGGGGCGGCAGCCGCCTTCGCCCCTCAGCCGCGTCCTGATGGCAGGAGCGAGGAAAGACGGGAGGGGGATCCTCGTTTCCAGTGCCTTTCTCCCTGCTTCTGTCCGTCCGTCGGTCCACACGCGTTTCACCACGTGCCCTCCCGCCGCACAGGTCACTACTACTGGCTGCTGAACGGCAGGAGCCCGCCGACGACCAGCCCCCGCCGGATCAGCGATGGCTGGGGCATCCCGTCCCCCATCGACGCCGTCTTCTCCAGGTGCAACTGCGATGGCAAGACCTTCTTCATCAAGGTGGGAAGGCTTCCCTCTGGGGAGCGAGCGTGACGGGTGCGGGAGGCAGCCGAGAGGGCATGGGGGGCAGGTCAGCTTAAAAAAAAGGTACAGGTTTTGATACGCAGCCCCTCAGCATCGCTTACGGAAGGGGAGCCTTGCGTTGCTCTGGGGCGGTGTTGCTCATTTTATAGAACAAATAGCGTTTTCAAACAGCGTAGTGGGTTTGAAATTCCATGGGTGAAGTTAAGTCTCTCTTCCTCAGCCTCCCCTCCTTTACCTTGAGATGGTGCTTCTCAGGAAAAACCTCAGTTCAGTGCTTTTTGCCCCTGTGATTAGCCAGGAGACAAAACACTGAGAGGGTAACTGATAATCAGGTAGTGTTTACACATCAGCCACACTTCAAAAAAACCCAAGTCTTTTAAATATGGGTATTTTAGCTTGTCTTTCCCTTGCCCAAACATGGACTAAATTTGTTCCTAATACATTTCCATTCCCGAAAGATAATAGTGAAGTGCAAACACCTCATTAAAGACATTATACAGTTATTTCCTAATTAATCATTCAGTCCTGGAATTCAAGCAGCTGCTTCTACCTGTGAAAACGTACAGATTTGGCAAGGCCTAGTGCAGTAACCACTCTTACAGTTAATTTCTAAGATAACCTACCCATATTCAAAGGCAGTGTGAAAAGGCTGCAGAAGGTATTTTATGAAATTGTAGTATTTTTTTCCTGGTTTTAATGGCTGTAGGAGGAGTGTTTCCAGTCAGTTTTGCCATGTAGTTATCAAAATGCTAGTGTTATTTTTCAGGTCTGCATCGAAGCTGAATTACCAAGAATGAACTTTCTCTAAAGCTCATGTCTTCCTTAAATCATTAGGGTCCCCTATACTGGCGTTTCACTAACGGTGTTATGGATAAAGGCTATCCCAAACCTCTTGCAAATGGATTTGCAGGGTTAAGTGGGAAAATAGTAGCAACCCTCCCTGTGGCAAGATACAACAACAGACCAGAATCAGTTTATTTTATGAAAAAAGGTATGTCTCATATTTCAGAAGTTCACAGATGATCAAAAGGTGCTTGAATTGCCTTAGTCAGGAATGAAACAGTTTCTCTTGACTGGAAGATGCATTTCTTTCAAAAACAGAAACATGTATAAGTGTGCTGGTGGTCAAAAAATAGCCTGAAGCTTAAAAAACTTGCATTAGTACTTACAGATCTTTAAGTGCACGTTAAAATAGACAAGACTGTAAGGAACAGAATCAAGCATTGTAGTGGATTAAAGTAAGTTTTATGCGGTGGTAAAACTATTTTAGTCTCAAGTTAATTAGAGAAAGGAAGGCTTTAATCTATGTCTTATTTTGTACTTTAAATTAATGTAATTTCCTTATCTTATATGAATGATGTACTGCCAACATAAGCATTGTTATCTGAATTCAAAAAGCAAAGGTTAACAAATGTAAACCCTTTTCTGGACTCCAGCCCTCCTCTCATGCAGCCTAAAATGATAGTTTTACCCTCTCCTTTATAAACAGGAATGATGGCAGCAAAAGCAGTCCCCCTGGAATTGTACTTACTACAATAACTGTAATGAGACTGCAGGAGGTCTGCTCACTATGTCTAGAAGCACATGTTGGATTTAGAGAGCAAGGCTTTTTTTTGGATGTCAAAATGTAGGAATGGATATAAAAAGCTGTAGGCTGCCACAGTTGTAGATGTATTAAAATGACGCTACTGATTTCCTGCTTGTAATATGGATATCAATGACATTTTCATATCTGATCTAGCTGGTGGTTTGGTGTTTTGTTTTTTTTTTTTTTTTTTTTTTTTTAAACAAATGAAACAAATGTCTGTTTTAGATGGCAACATGCAACAGTATGTGTACAGACAAGAACCAACCAAGAAGTGTCAAAGGAGAACCCAGGTTACCATAAAATACCCAGCTTATGTCCCAAGACTTGTAATAAGGAGACGCTTTCAACGTGCAGCAAGAATGCCAACTGTTATTCAGAGTGTCAGAATCAACCCATATCCATCTGGTAACTTATGTTTATTAAGTTTCTTTTATACAATCATCTTAATCTTAGTAGTTCCTGAAACACAACATTCTGTTCAATTTTTTTAAAATATAGTACTTTTAAGATTTTATTTTTTTTAATCAAATAGATCTCACTTGCTGTAGGTTACACAAGCAAATGATAGCTTACAGCAAACACACTGTGACACCTCCTAACTTAAGTTTTCTTTTGCTTGCAGGAGTTTTGCGTAAGGAAATAAAAATGACTGCCTACTGGAGAGGGCTCCCGAAAGTAATTCATTCAACTATATCACTACCCAACCACAATAAGCCAGATGGCTATGATTATTATGCCTTCTCTTACAGTAAGTTAATGCAAAGTACTATGTATCTCAAAAGACTAAGGGATGGGGAAAGCAAAAAGCCCACGTATCTCAGAGCTTTCCAAAGTGTGAGGTTACCACTTGTGATTCTGCAAGACTATGTTTAAGCACTACTAAAAAGTCCTGAGAATTAAAATGTTGCCTGCAATCGAGAGATGTTTCTATTAAAAAGATCAATAGTTACAGGACAACTAGCAGCAATGAGGTGCAATGATTCAAGTGAGCCAGTTGTGGAATACATTGCCATAAGAGTTCAGGCTTATAAAGGGACAAAATACTTGGCACTTAAATGCAGAATTGTATTAATAATAGACTGAAATCCTTGGACCACTGTGCATTGATAGTTTCTTCACTGGCTTCCACAGAACTGCATTTTTGACAAAACAAAAAATGGAGGAACATGAATCATTTTGCTACACAGGAAAAATTTATTTATGATTCCAGACTAGGCAGATCCTTTCCCTCTAGCCAGGATCATGCAAAAGCATTCCTCTCTAGATTATTCAGAAAAAAAAGCTCCAAGAACTAGCCATATCCAAATACAGGATACTAAAGTAAGTCTCTGCTAGTATGATCTAATTCCTAACGTTAACACAGGCCAATTCATACTCGGGGACCACTTTTTTACTCAGTGCAGGATTGTTTTGTTTCTAGTTTATTTCATTTCCAAATTCTTAAAACTATTTCTGTGTTCTAGTAGTATAAGAGTATTCTTCCCTATTCCCTGTTCTTGGGACAGTTTTAATTATTAGCGGTACTGTAAAACTTAGCTCCAGAAGAAGGACACGTAAAAGATGAAGTTGAGGAGAAAACCTAATTGTTATAGCCTCTCAACTCCACATATGTATGTGGAATGAAATATCTGTTATTTATGCCTAAATGAAAAGGAAGGCTTTAACTTCAAGATTCTTTCCATGTACTAAATGTAGTTTCTGGAATTTAATCCTGACATATCTTCATTTCAGATCGGTACTACAGTTTGGATGTTGGCAAAAGAATAGCAAGACCTGTTACTGCTCTCACAGGAAAGACTGTATCCAAAGACTGGTACAACTGTCCTAGCAAGTGATGCACAGTAGAGGATTTTAAAAAAAAAGATGCCATTTGAATGTTGACATTTTGTCTAGTTTTATTAATAAGGACATTGAAATGTGTGCACACAAATCTAAGTATAAAATGCTGCTTTAAGCTCTGGCTTCATTACACTAAAGCAACCACAGGCAAACTGGCACTTTTGTATACACAGCTGCAATTATACTTTACAGATCATTTAACTAATATTTCCTCTGTTCAGGCCTCCTCTGCCTCCCATTGCATGAGTTACACCTGTGTTGGGAAAGAAAACAAATGCATTAATAGAAATCCTTTTCACCCTTTTAATCAACTGTTGGCACATGTGATACTTCATCCTTCTGTAAGGAATTGCTACTGCAGCAGAGCACTTCCTTTCTGATAAAATTCAAGCTCCCCCTGCCTCCCCTAGAGGCTGGTGATACGGATACATTATACAGCTGTCATTTAAAAGAATGTTGTTGACTTGTTCTTTTGGCACAGGCCTGAGACAAGATCACAAGTATAGCATTCTTACCATATTTGAAATCAGTTAGTTCCTCCCTTTTGTTATTAAAGAAATGGTGATAGACTCGAAAGAAAATCTATCCCAGGTCCACCTCCTCGCTCCCCCCCCCCCCTTTTAAAATACCAGATACCTGTACTTCAATGCCTGTATCAAATATTCTACAATGTTAAAATAATGCCAAACTGAATACAGTTAATCTACAGATTTCTCTTTTTCTTAATACAGAAGTTGCAAACAATAATTTACATGGTTTAACTCTATATTGCATTACAAAAACCTGTAAGACTTCCATAAACCTTTTTTGTTGGTTTTTTTTTTGTTTTTTTTGGTTTTTTTGTTTTTTTTTTAAAATCAGTGTAAGACATAGTGAAATAATAACTGGAATCCCTATGTACCAAAGGGGAAACTGATGTGTAATGTTAAAACCAAAGACTTCTGAACTTATATCCTAACAGTACTTTTTAAAATCCTCTTTTAAAACTTTGCTTAGTTTAGGATCTCCTGCATTTTACTCTCTCTCCACTGATAAGAACCAAGTGCCACATAAGAACAAAGTTTGCCTATCCAAAAAATGCTCAAACTAACCTACTAAAACTAAACTACAGAGCTCTTAGGGTAACATATTGAAAGATACAGCATCCCTGCTCTATTATTTAATGTTGTACAAGCAAACACAGGCTTATAAAGTAGTACTTCATATATGGTCCCCACAAGAAGAAAGTACTAAAAATACTAAAAACATGTTTTAAAGAGTCTGAATTTGAGCAACCACGAACACTTACCCCTTTGTCTGTTGAACTGACGACCACGAACACCAGTTCTTAATGTCGGTGGCTGAAGTCTGACACGTCGGAATGGCTTAGGCTGATTACTGCTTGTGTCTGTGAAGAAGTGGAAATCCAGGAAAGAATGTCTGTGTCTAGTACAGTTTGTCAGTGTTAATGTTTACATGATTTGATATGCATTATGCTCTTGAATTTACTTTAAAATTATGAAGTTGCATCCTTATTTCATTGACATCTTCTCTGACATAAATAAAAACCTCAAAACAAGCAAGTTTGGGACTTCTTTCATCACCTATGCTAGGTGGTAAATTGGTAACTCAACAGTGATTTACTTACTATTCTTTGATGATTTAATTGAAAAAATATTTTTAAATCTGACATCAAACATATAACAGCGGATAGAGTCACCAAAGTATCAATAACTTTTGTTCCTCGAAGCATTATTTTACTATGGCCTACTCTAGTTACTGCAGTCCAAATAAAAATTGATGCCTAGTCTTAACAGCAAAAAAAAGTGACCTTGCTCTAAGAGTTCTATCTTATTTTGTGTACCTTGGCTATCAGCAGTTCCCACATGTAATGAAATGTGCTATGAAACAACAGTTTCCAGCAATTAACCTTTACCTGCAGATGAACTAGAAGGAGGATCTTGACTAGTCGAAGGAAGATCTGACTCATCAGATGCTTGAACAGATTCTTCTTCTTGCTGGCTATCAATTTCTAGGCCTGCTTCTGAAGTAATTCTAGAAGAGAAGGAAGGTGAGGAAAACCATGTAAGTGTATTCACATAGTGTCAAAAAACTCAGGGAAAAAAGCATCATCTTGGAGCAGAAAGATTCCTATACAAATATCTTTCCCCGGAAATTTTCGCAGGTTTTATTCCATTTTGTCATGTCCCAATCATGAGAGATTTATCTGGCGTTTAGAAAAATAGCAATGTAATTTCCTTGATATGCAGCCCAACTCCAGATGCACATCCAACATATCTTCCAGAGAAGGTCATAGAAGCTATTTGATAACAATAACTAAAAAACCTAATGTGTTGGTGCACATGTTTTGGCAGGGGAAGAATGAAGTGGAGGGACCACCACTGACTGGTTATGCCTAAAGATCACTCATTGCTGCAATACCAAAGTTATTTGGACTCCATCTTCAAAAGACAAAAACCAGAAAGCATTATAGGGCTGGAAAAATATTAAACATTCAATGTAGTTTAAATGCAGCTCCCTTTTTGGTATAAATTTTACTTACTTCAATTAGTATATAAAAACTGTTAGAAGATGATAACTAAAACTCATAAATTGTGGGACCCACCTGTTCTCTACTAGCAACAGATTTGACTCGCTCTCCTACCAAGCTAAAAGCCTGTTCTGAACTACAGATTGTTTTGTGAACCATTTAGTTCCTCTATATACTTCTAATCACTAAAGATTAGATGGTTTTGTAAGAAACAAATTTGAGACCTTAACATTAGAATACCCATCCTATGCTCTACTCATAGGCAGACTATTGCAGTCCAAGTTGGTGCTGCATCAAGAAAACTGTGTGGCATATTTAACTTGCAGCAGTAACATTTAATTTTCTTACAACCAAACCTCCGACCTTCTGCAATCAGTAGATAAAAGTTTAGGTGAATTGTGAACTACACATCTTTTATTATTATACAACCAATAAAAATTAAAAGACAGCATAAAATGATAATCTACATGCTCTTAGATTTGTAATAAATTTGGTCATAATAAAAAAATAAAGCAATTATTATAAATATTAAAAATTGCACTTGCAAAGTGGAAGACAAAATCATTTGTCTATCAAATTCTTAAGAACTGCTTATTTCCCTCCCTTGTGCTACATCTTTTGTACTCGCATTGCCTTAACTGAATGACTACTGTATATGCTTGCTTTGTAACAAGGAGTGATTTCCTCTATTAACGAACAGGAATGCTTTAGCCTTTATTCTACAAACCCCACTGGGGCCTTTACCCTCAGTATTGACTAGTACAGAACCCTTTGCATTCTGAAAAAATACAGCAATCTTCTTTTTGTGTGACTTTTATATTAGCTATGTTAAATCAGAAGGAGAAAATCAGAAGAAAATTCTTAGTTTTTGACAAAAAGGTCAGATTGTACTACTTCACAAAATTACTAAGTCCTGCTTGAGCTGTCCTTCCTACCAGAACAGGTTAAATTGAAAATTAATAACAGGCACACTTGGATGAAAACAAATCATTAAAACTAACATGAAATCAAGTTGTAGTGAACAAAACAACTCAGAGTTTACCCTTCAGATTCTGCCTCTGCAAAAACTTCATCCCCATCATCACCAGCTCCAGCCTCTGTAGTGGTGGACAGATTGCCAGTAGATGTTGTAACCATGGGAACAGACTGAGAAGCAGGCTCTGAAGCGTCAGCTGATGCACTTTCAGTAAAAACTGTCACTGTACAGGAAAGGCAGTTTAATAAACACAGAGTTAGTTTGAATTTCCTACAGAAAATTTATGGAAATCTTTGGCACATCAGGGAAAGGGCTACTGGAATACTCCTGATGTAGCAATAAGCACTATTAACAACAATAATAAAATTATTTTCTGGAAAGTCAAGGTTTCCAGCTTTTACTTCAGCATGCAAATTTCTTGCCACTTACCCGGTGCTGCTACTTGTAATGGTGTTGTTGGAACGCTACGACCACCTGATTCTTCCTCATGAGCAAGGAATAGTGGAGTTTCATACATTCCTAAACCTGCAACACAGAAAGTTTCACTGAAAATTAAAATAGCCAGCAAAAAAACAGATTACCTGCTGTCTTCTCTCTGTACACTTCATGAAATCCAGTGATTTGTACTTAAATATGGAGATTTTTGTTGTTTTAAGTTGTTTTGACTTACTGCCAGAGCTAATTATAATTTACTGAAAGGTAAAACCTTGATGAAAATATTACTGCTGGTCTAACTTTCATCCTTGTCTTATACCATTACTTTGCTGTGAGCTTTCTTCAAAGAATAGCATACTGTTCCATGCTGTCAGGGAAGCAGGGTAAAGGGACTGATTCAGTATGACAGCAAAGACAGCATTAGACAAATTGCCTGGCCATCTCTTAGCAGGTAAGGAGATACCCCAAAGATTTCTTTGCATTTGCTGTTTCCCCCTATTATTTTACTACAGGAAAGCTACAATCAACAGTAAAATTAAAGTTAAAAGTCATTCCTTCAGTATTTCATTTCTCTTTAAATGAAGTTTCTTGTGCCCAGCAGGCAGTTTGTCCTGCACAGAATTTCAGCTTCTCTGGTTCACAAGACTGTTGTTCCCACACACAGAAGCATTATACTTTTTAAACTGTATTACAAATAGAAGTGCAGCAGCTTGAAGGAATCACCTTTTTACCTTCCATTATCTCTCTCGGCTGACAATTATTTAAGAGTTGCAGGTTTCCACACTTTAACAAGTACTCGAAGTAGAACCCATTTTATTGACTGCATTATTTGTTTTTCACTCGAACCACCATGGAAATGAAAGTACAGAAATAGTTTACCTCCTTGTGATGCAAGCTGACCAAGATCAGAGTGACTTGAACTAGTTTGTGGCATATCTTCAGGGGGTCCAAATCTGAATCTAGGAACTCCAGCTACCTGGGGGGAACTATCAAAATAAAGACTTAAGGAATTCTGCAATTTTTCCAGTGCTCGGAGGTGGGGAGGGTGGGGGGGGGTCAGAGGAAAAAAAAAAGACAACTTTCTGACCAAAACAAGAGAATAAATTATGCATGAGACAAAATAAATTAATACTCACCATCTACTAACCAAAACAGCTAAACTATTGTTAATTAAATAGCAATTACTTTCTCAAACTTATTTGGACTGCATCTGAAATCAGTAAAACAGTCTGGAAGAGAATATTCTTTACTTACTCATCCGATGAATTCTCACAATTTTGAGTGGATTGCTGAACATGTCTAGAACTGTCCCACATCCAAAAATGGAGATAACTTTTCCTACTTCTATTGGTGATATTTGGGGGTGGGGGGGGGGGAGGCAGGAACAGAGAAGGAATTGAAATAGAGGAACCTATTTATTTTGATTAATTTCTTAAGTCAGTATGTTACAATAGATTAGAGATTATCTGCCTCCTAATTTGCTTCTAAGTTCAAACAACAATTACTTGTTTGTAGATGCAGTCATCTATCATACTACTTAGCGTGTTTTAGCATGTTACTCCAATCACAAATTCATTTCATTTGAATTTATATTCATTACGATGAAAAATAGAAAGAAATGGATGCCTCTCTTTTTCTTTACATCTACTTACTGAATGGCTTCTGCAAACCCATCTGTACGATGTGGAACTACAAGAGTTGGTGTACTTGGAACTGTTCTGTCCTCATCATCAAAGAAGTGTTGCTGCTGGGAAAAAAAGAGACTGATATGAGAGCCTACAATGTCTTTCCAGTTTCTACCAAGCCAAGTTAAAGGTTGGTTTGCTTCTTCCACGTTGTCCAGCAAAACAAAGACACATTTAGCTCTAATAAAATTCTTATCTAGTTTAAGACATCTAAATCTGAGCTCATTAGATAGATCATCCTTACAGGCAATAAAACAACCCAAACCAAAACAAAACAGAAACCATACACTTGCAGGGGACCCATCTTTCAAACGATTTTTAAAAATCTACTCCATGAGATCATTCCACCATCAAAGTGCCACATCTCCCTGTTGACTACAAAGGAATCTTAGGGTGACACATTCATAGATAGATACCGATCCAGATTAAGACAGGTGATTCCTGTAATGTACCTAGCATATCGGATTTTTCAAAATGTTAACCAAATCATCTGTTCCCTATAGACCTAGGTCTTTTGTTCTTGCATTGCCTACGAAGCCAGAAACTGCAGCTGCCTCCTCCCTCGCCCTCCACAAGGCATTCTCTTCATCTCCCTGTGTTCCTCCCATATCTTTCAAACCTTTCTCTCCGAAGTACCCATAAGGTCTCTCCCATGTGCTCAGTTCCTGTGCAGGCAAAAACAGTAGGTACTGAGGCCAGTTCTAACGAGAGATTGAATGGCATGTACATGCAAGCCAAGCAGAATAAAATAATCTGAGCTAATGTGTTTGATCTCAGAAGAAACTTTATTACTCAGTCAGTCTCTCTCCCCTCCCTCACTGAACTTGCATTTGTTCTGTCAAATACAGCTATAAAGAGTTCAAAATCAGCTGAAGGAGACAGACAGAAAGCATAAATTAGTTTTGCTCCTTTAGGATGAGGCTGAAAACATTTTATTATTTTTTCTAGTAACATATCCACTTCAAAAGACTGATTCTAAAAACAGTAATCAAAACTGCCTTGGACAAAACCGATTCTATCTCTTTTGAAGAGCTTTAGCTTCCTGGGACTTTTCTAGTATTTGCCTTCCATTAACGTGGAAATTAACAGGACTAAGATATTATCTGCAAAGCTACAGAAACGATCCCACCCCTGAAGCCAGTAGCTAGACTTCTTTAAAAAAAGAAAATAAAACCCAAGAGTTATGAATGTTCCCTCAATGCAGGTTTTTAGTAGTAGACTTTTGTATACTTACCATCCCACCTATACCAGGAGTTAGCTGAAGTCCACGCCCCACCGACTGCCTTCGAGTCATCTGGATTCTCTTTAGAGTGAAATAAAAATAGTGTGAATGCTTTCCTGGAATTCTAATAACGTACAATTGTTCAATCAGAGCCAAGGATAGCGGCTAAACAAGTAAGTGTAACAAGTACATGTGAGTGTACAACACTGCTCAGTACAGCATCATACCTTCTTAAAGAACAGACCATGGCAGCAGCTAAGCCATATCTTGTATCTGCTGCCATGAAAGAGAACCACGTAGGTTTAAATTCTGGATAAGTGACATTACTATTTTATTCAACTTTCTACTGAGGACAGAAAACTTGAAAGCAGAAATATTGTGGCCCCAATCCTTAGAACAAGTTAATGGTAAAGGATAATTTCAGTCAGGGTATTTGTGCAAAATTCAGGTTGCAATGTTTTAATTTACAAAATCTATAGGTCTATGTCAAAGCACAATCATGGGTTGTAAATTGTAATCACTGACTGTGAAAGGTTTAGCTTAGAAAATGAATGGCAACATTCCTTTGCCCAAACTGCCTTGAGGCAGAGACTAATAAAAACCCCTGCCAATCTGCCTGAGTTACAACCTGTTCAAGAACAGCTTTTGTAGTGGAAATATCAGCAGTCACTGACAAGCAACACTGGTACAAGAATTTCAAGATACAAATCAATCATGAGTGCCTAACTGCTTTTAATGTTCTCTGTCCAGCCATAATCTGCAGGATGAGACATGTTAATTCAGTTTGCTTAGCTACCATTTTTCGGATGCTAAATAGATGTAATCTATTTTTACAATAGGCAGAGTACTTAGGTTTTATTTAGAAGAAATCATACAGCAATTTTTTAAAAGTGTTCTGAACCACTAGAGAGAGTTTATACCTGTACTGGGGGACCCAGTTCTTGAGGAGGAGCATGAATGGTTAGTCGTGGAGGCAGTGGATGCGGTGGTCTGCGCGGTGACTGTGGGGGTCGAGGGGTCTGCCTCTCTGAGGCAGATGATGGCTGCTGTTCTCTTGAACTTTCATGAGGAAAAGTGGACTCTGCAGCACTTGTACTCCCTTCTCCTAAAACATACAGAAGTATACAGGAGTAAACCCATGGCCTCAAAACTAAGTTGAAAACATGAAGGCAAGTCTTCAAATTCTGCTACCACATTAACACAGACATTTTTACCCTTGCAAGAGTAGGGACAGGTCAGTACTGTTATTTAAAAATCACTTAAAATAAGAATTGTGCAAGCTACGTCAAGACCAGCACCGAAACAAACTATTGATTACTCACGTGCTGATTTAGAGAGAGGACATTAATCTACTGAGCCATCAACAGCAGTTTCCGCAGCAACCAGAGCTTGCAGGGTTTTCAAAGGAATGTAGAATATATCCAGAAAAGAACACTTCAAAATAATCTACATTTCAGGTTAAAGTAGTCTTTAGGGCATATTTTATGTGCCCCCCTTTACAGACATAGGCCTTGAAGAAACATGGAATAACCATACCACTGTTTTGAGAATCTGCTGCCCTCTGGTTGCTTTCACCTCCTCCCATGCTTTCCTCAGTTTCTGTTCCAGGATCTGTACCATCAGCACCCTAAAAAACCACATAAACATAATACGACTTGGCACTAAATATCTTATAGGCTGTAAAGAGAATATAAAAGTAGTAAAAGTATTCAAAAGGTAAATAAAGTAAAATATATTAAAATCTTAAAATATTCCTGTAAGGATCTACAAAGTCAGGTAAACATATGCAACTACGAAATTCCAAAAGTTTTGTATATCTGTATATATACAAACATGAACAACGTCGCCATCATCATTTAATAATAATAGACAATGAAACATGCAGTTTCTGAAGAAACTGCCGCAGTAGCTTTGCAACTGCAGTATTTGTTGCTGGCTCCTGTACTTTGCCTTTTCATTCAGCCCTCTTAGATATTCAAAGTTGACTTTTCTTGTGAGAACACCAGT
This sequence comes from Burhinus oedicnemus, assembly GCA_008921705.1. Classification (NCBI taxonomy): domain Eukaryota; kingdom Metazoa; phylum Chordata; class Aves; order Charadriiformes; family Burhinidae; genus Burhinus; species Burhinus oedicnemus. The sequence goes on along the minus strand of VFFE01008906.1, from coordinate 1,326,050 downwards.
TATAACAGAAATTACTATGACCTACTAGCAGCCTCAGTTTTCTGGGGTGAATTAATACTAAGATTTTCTCTTTCAAGTATTCAAATCTGTGCAGATGCATTACAACACCAATTTATTCTAAGAAATTTAACAGTCTGTTAACAAAGGTACAAATCTCACCTCAGCATCATCTGCTTCATATCCATCATTACCATCAGCACTACCAGTTCCTTCATTACTGTCATCACCTTCATCCCCCATCCCTGTGTCTTCATCATCATCCTCATCTTCCTCTTCCTCATCCTCATAGTCCTACAATAAGACCATAGAAAAGCCCTTAAAGAAGTGCAGAAAGGGTAGTGTAATAATTTCAAATCTCGAAGTGGTACCTTTCACTTTGTGGTACGCAGACCACCTCTGTCTGTGGATCTCTTTCTGAAGATGGTCAGCGTTTATTATCCACAGAGCAGATGTATGTATTTTTTGACTGCTGTGGTAGGTTACCTTGGCTGGCTGCCAGATACCCACCCAGCCACTCCCTCACTCCCTCTTCAACAGGACAAGGGTAGAAAATAAGATGGAAAAGCTTGAGGGTCAAGATAAAGCCAGGCAGATCACTTACCAACTACCATTACAGGCAAAACAGACTTAACTTGGGCAAAATCAATTTAACTTGTTGCCAATTAAAAACAGAGTTGGATGGTGAGAAACAGACAAAAACTAGAACACCTTCCACCCACCCTCTTCTTCTTCCCAGGCTCAACATCACTCCCTCGTCCCAACTCCTCTTTCTCCTCCCTCACTCCAAGCAGGGCAGAGGAGACAAGGAATGGGAGACTGTAGTCAGTCCATAACAGTTTCTTTCTGCTACTCCTTCCTCCTCACACTTTTTCCTCCTGCTCCAGCGTGGGTCCTCTCCACAGACTGCAGTCCTTCAAGAACTAGTCCAGTGGGGACTTCCCGCCGAAGGGCTGCCATCCATCAGGGTAAACCTGCTCCTGCATTGGCTCATCTTCATGGGCCACGGTTCCTAGCAGTACAGCCTACTCCCCCATGGGCTGCAGCTTCCTCTAGGGAATATCCTCCTCTCCACAGGCTGCAGGGAAATACCTGGTTCATCGTGGTCTCTTCCATGGGCTACAACAAATATCTGCTCCAATGCCTCGAGTACCTCCTCCTCCTTCTTTGACTTTTGTGTTTGCAGGATTGTTTCTCATGTATTTTTTTCCCCCCTCCTCACACTAGCACTGCCATGCAGTGTTTTGCCCCTCCTTACATACGTTTTCACCAGCTGGTGGGCGCAGCTGTGTCCTGCAGTGGGGCCACTGCACAGCCAGCTGGAACAGGCTGTTCCCAGCACAAGGCAGCCCCCAGCCTGTCCTCAGAGAGGCCACCCTTGTATGTTGAACAGTCACAGATAATCTAGAGGCACTGTGGAATTTCATGACTTCAAAAAAATCAAGCTGAATTAGCAAGTATCTTTAAAACACTAGAAGCTCAGGCTACATAAATACAGTAAAAAAAAAGAAAAAAATTGATTAAATTAGTCCTGCCAGGTGAGCTTTACATCTGATCAAAGACAAAATCATAACTAAAGTAGTTAATAAATAAAGTAATTCCATGATATACATACTTCCTGCTCGCCTTCGTTTTCTTCATCATCATCATCTTCATCATCACTATCAATTACAATGACATCATCTCTCTTGGACTGACCATCCTGAGATGATGAAGTATTTTGTTGATCTGACTGAAGAGGTCCAAGATCTATTGGGATAGACTGGGAAGTTTCTTCACTATCCTCCATGGGAGTGTACTCTCCCTGTGTAACACCCTGTAAAAGATAAAAGTAAATTACCAGAAGAAACAAAACAAAACGCAGCATATACAATTCTTAAAATGCTCTTCAGAAAGTGTTCATTGTATTTATAAGACTTTCCTGTCTCCACTCCTAGCTCTCAACCTTGACCAAATGGAGGCCTGCTCTATAACGAGTATTTTGTCCTTCACTCCCAAATCTGATTTGGGATGGGTGCCATCATTAGCAATACTTTATTCATATATGATGCATTCGAATGCACATCAATAAGAAGCTGCTGTCTAAATGTTTACTCATCTATTTCAGATAACCAAGGAGCTATCATCAACACCTGCACAATAAGCAAGTGTAGGTACACAGAGCATTGTTGACAGCTAAGGAAGCACTCTGCCCTTACTTCACATCCAGCCAGAACAATTGTCTGGTTACTTAGAGAGGCACTCTCTGAGCATTCCACCAACACTGTAGTTACTGTCAGTGCACAAGACTAGTGATGGGGCAACGAGAAACCCAAAGAGACTCTGATGCTTACAAGAGAAACATTAATTACTGCTGTTTATTAATAACTAACCAAGATAGGAGAGGACAAAAGAGTATGCTACAGATGATTGTCACTACAGACAACTAAGTGTCTCCTCAGGATCAAGAACAACCATATCTCTGTTCTAAGCATGAACTCTGAGCTCCTGGTTTAGAGCTCTTTTGGTCTGGAAGAACAGTAATGCAATTCACATGATAGCCAGACACAAAGCTAGCAAATATTTCTCTTTCCATTCAGCACGTACGTATATTCAAAACATTTGAACCAAATCTGACAAGTATGACTAGAAGTGCTCGGGGGGGGGGGGAAGCAGCATCAGGGAGAGGCCTCCACAACCTCTTAAAAAAAAATTGGAAAAAAAAATATTGCAGACTCTACCACATACATTCTGTAGCATTCAAGACTTTTGGTTTAGGTACGATAACTAGGTTCTGTTATTTTCCGAACGTGTCACTTTAATGTTGCAAAAGGTTGTCTAGCAGTGGAATTCAAGTAATCACACTAGAACTGTTAATTAAAGAGCATTTAAAGATACCTGTGGAATAGAAAGCACACAGCTGGGATTTAATGGGGAGATAAATATTTGTCATATCTTTTAAACATGTGAAGGTTATGAGGGAAAAAATGACTAAGGACTCAGTACCCACCAATGCTTAAAGAAAATAGATTCCACAACTCAACAGGAGGTTTTGCCAAGTTAGAGAATTACCATAACTTTTGCTCATTTCTGAGGTAAAAGGAGATTAAATTCATGGTTTTCACTTATATTTAGCTTTCCTAACACAGCTACAATGGGCATTTTACAGAACTAGAACAAAACCAATTTTTTTTTTTCTTCCTTTTTTTATCACATCATGACCTATCTAACACTAGGGTTGCTCAAGGATTTGTCAAATATTTCTGTAAAAGAAAAGCCAGAAAGCAAAGAGAAGTACTGAAAACTCCAATTCCATTTTAAGACTGTGACTCATTTAACCTCTACACCTCAGTTTCACTATATAAAACTATTTCTAAAACAACACATGGAATCACAATTCAAAACTGCAAAGCTTCACTAACATTCTGAATGTTACTTATATAGGTATGTGCAGAGTGCAATAAAAATTGAGTATCTATCCTTGAACATTGCAAGTCCAAACTTTAAAAGGTTGTAAGTCGTTTCCACTGGAAACCTGCAGGATCCGATTTAAGATTTCACTTCTAAAAATATTGAGTTTGGGGGTGAAAAAGATAGCTATTTCTGCTGAAATGAAAATTTTACTCTTTTCAAATATACTTACTTCTCCAATTGAGTCTTGTGAGTCTTGATTGTATGTTTGAGCTTCTACTTCGCCATCAGTGCTCTCTTCTGCTGTCACTTCCTCCTGAAAGACCATATATTTTTCTTGTTTAAAACACATCATTAGCCCTAAAGTTTGGTTCTTTACCATGTTTGAGATTTTTTTTACTTTTAAAAAAAATTATCTTTTCCCACAAAGATCATGGGCAGCGTTTTGTTCCCCTTTTGCTATTATTCCTTAGTTCTGCTTTTATCTAGCGCTCCATTTCTCTGCTCTGGAGAAATACAATTTCCCCACTGCAGTCCACTGGACCTCAGCGTCTCTATATCTTTCCAGGACCAAAACACAAACCCTCAAGGTTTCCCATTCCACCTGCATCCTCTCAGCTAATTAAGTGATAATGTTCTTACACAATCTTGCCCTTTTCTGTTATGCAACATCCCTCTTGTACAGAGTTAATAAAATGTCTTTGACTTCCTTAATATTATTCATGAGTCATCTGCTGTGAGGTTCTGTCTCAAGTCCATTCCTTTTTTGCAGGACATCCTAATTCCCTCACACCAATATTTCACATGCATCTCCTGTAAGCTTTCCCATGGAACTCATCTTTGCTTCCCTGGCCCCTCCTCAAGTACACTGTATTTTTATTCCAGAATAACGGCAGATAATGACCTTCCAGACCACACTGAAAAAGTTTTAACGTCTTCCTCTTCAATGCCAGGATATGGACCTCTCTTTTTCCATCCTACAGTTCACAAAGATTTGCATCAATCATCGCAACTGTTATAACCTCTGCCTTTTACAATACCCAAGCATAATTGCTTCCTCCCTGACAGATTAAAAAGTCACATTAAGAATTAACTGACTTGCTCTGAAGTAACAGACTTGCTCTTTCCATTAAAATCTTCTAAAGGGACAGATTAAGTAGTAGCATTTTATGTTCTTGCAAACCTCAGGTCCAACTCTCTGTATGCTTCTCAGTTTCTTTGGAAGAGGTACATCCACTGCTTCCTCTGAAATTTGGTCTGAGTTTTCCACAGTGTTATCCTCCTCTTCCTCTCGTGGACGTTTAGACAGTGAAGAACTTGGGGTAGCTGAAACTTAAAAGAGCCTCTCAGTTATTTTCAGAACAACAAATGTACAAAACAGAAAATCAAAAGGTTTGGTATTTTACTCTGGAAGATTGCCTCTTTTTCTGCACTGAACGATAACAAACAGAATCAGAGAGAATCACCTTGCGCTGTTTCCTAGGACATGAATACATCAGCCCCTTTTGTTACAAGTCATATGTTCTTGGACCTACATTCACAACCTAATTGACCCCAAATGTAAGCTTCAGGGCACAACTAAAATATTTTTTCCAAAATCTTTGCTTTTGGCAAGTACACCTAAAAGTTTAACAGCTGAAAAACAAAAAAAGCAGTTTACAAAATCGTACTTTGGGGAATAAACATTCTACATCAAAAATCTACACTATGTAGGGCAAAAAGATGTGCAACAGTGTACCACACTGAGCAGCTTTAGATTTCTTCTCTACGTTTTATATTCCAGCTTAAGTAGCTTACTCATGACTCCTAAAATTAACATTGCTCCAACAGCACCATGGAAACAGAGGCAGCAAGGTTTAATGTATTAAAATCCAATGGCGCTCTGAATAAACAAACATGTGAGTTTTTATTTTCTACTTTAAGGAACGAGTGACAACAGCATTTCAGAGATACCATTTCTGAAGGTTCAAGAAAGCAGCCTAACCTCAGAAGTTTGTAAAACGTGCAATAAACTAAAGGGAGGGAAGAAAAAAATAAAAAAAGACAATTCTTTTGCTGAAGTTAGGCCTGGTTTGACAAGGGTCTAAATGGAGCTACTTAAAAGGAACTATTCAAAAAGGTAGGCCTGTAAATAAAACCAACCTGTGCCAAACACTGCTGTAGAAGTGGAGGGCCTCTCTATTTGAGAGCTCTGTACAACTTCTACAATGGTAGGGGATGGCTCCTGATTAGCAGGCTCAATCTGAGGATGACTTTGCTGAGTGGGTTGCACAAAAGCAGTCGCTTGCGTCTGCTGCTGAACAGTCAAGATGGGCTGAGAGAGAGATGTCTGAACATTAGGACTGGTGGAACGCACAGACCCACTAGTACTTCCAAAGACTGGAACATGCTCCACAGGTCCTTCTGATTGCATAGCTGAAAGGCAAACAGCAGCACATTCAACTGTCTTCATATTATCTAATACAGTTCACATTCTGCATTTCAGAATGCCCTAAATAAGCAGATTTGATGTTTTGCAGATTGAATTAACATTGCTTATACCCATCTTCAGTTCAGGAATTATGAACCTTGTGGCAATAGAAGTAGTCATAAACATGCAGTATTGAAAGAGATGCAGGGACAATAAAACTATTTGAGGTACTTTCAAATTAATAATTACCGAGATTTCAAGGCAAAAGTAACATTTATGATTACTGTAGATCCTTACACTATACTAAAATGCTTACCTTCCTGAGTCTCCACCTGTGTTGTAGGCATAACTGTGGCTGTTGGAGTAGTGGTAGGATTAGTGACTGTAGCAGGAGTAACCATTGGACGGATACTGGCTCTTGGAGTAGACTTATTCCCAGCTATTGCAGCAGCAGTCACTTTACTTGGAGTTGACACAACAGGAGTTGGTTTAATATTTGCTGTTGGTGGATCTGAAGTGCTAGCACTGAAAAACGGGATATTGGTTTCATCATGGTAGTGCAGAAAGCAGATTTCAAAAACACCAAATGTAAATATATTACCATAGCCAGAAATACTAATTTTTAAAGGTTTAAAATTTAAAGGTCTGACAAAGGCATAATGAATTGTCTTCAAAATTTGTTTATAGTTTAAAAGATAGACCCACTATGTCATCAGTAGCATTCTGTCCAGCTTAGAGGTTTGACAGGTTTCTTCAAAAGGTAAACAACTAGAAATCTGTAAGCAGATCAAAAGGAGCAGTGCGTAGCTTGTACTAATAGCTGTGCTGGGTCTTTATTACAGTGAGTAATACATCCTACATTAAAACTGATTCACTCAAAACAGAGCAACATCATCTCTTGGCTGAGACAAGGATCAGCCAAATTTTAAGAGGCATTTTTGAAAGCCTTGCTTTCAAAAGGATGATGTCATATAAACTGAAAAGGAGTTTGTTATCTAAACTTAGTAATATAGTAGTATTTCCCATTTTAGAGCTTAGTCATTTGACTATTTTATCTGTTGTTAGAGTTACTATCTATTTAGTCTGTTTCTCATTTTTGAGATTCTTGCATAAAGAGGATCCCTCCATAAAACCAAAAAGGTTAAAGGTACAAATCAAAATAGTACAACTTCAAGAATCCTGAAGTCTGAAAACATTTGAAGAATCTTTTGTTTCCCAGATACCATATTCCTGGTAGTTAATATGACAATTTAACAGTTTAAAAGCTTTGTTGATTAAATGTAGCTGAGAAAACAGGAGGAACGTATTACATCAATCAGCATCTTCAAAGTTGCTCAAGAAAAATAGTGAAAAGCCAGTGGTTTACTAAAAAGAAGAGCAACTAGATAAAGACAAAACCAAGAAACACCAACCACAGAAACTCTGCAAAACCCCCAAACCCTTCAACTCACATTCCTCTTTCACCTGAAGCTGGAGTAGACTTGAGTGAGATTTGCCTCTGCTGTTCTGGGACCTATTAAGTAAAAAACAGCATCATGCCATGTACATAATAAACAGAGCAAGTAATTTGGTAAATTACTTGAGCAGACAGATCTCTTTATTAACAATCATTTCTCTAACAGACTTGTTAGCATATCTTGTCAGACTCCACGATTATTGCAAATTCTCCAAAACAAATCATACCAGTCATACCAAGTATGTAAATCAATTCAGTAATTTCTCAGGTATCTTCTGAAGCTATCGAGACAAAACAAGCTAGAACCCATTATACTGAACACATGGATAAATATACAAAAATAGACAGCAGAGTGCAAACAGTTCATTGGCCAATTCACAGTGAATGATATAACTGTATGCTTGTTAGCACTAGGAATTCTGACTATGCCAGGAAATAAGTTTTAAATTAAGTTCTGAATCCTTACTAAAGTCAACTCATATTTTCCAAAAACAGGGAACAGTGGGACTTGAATAGCGCAGTTTCATAGAATCAGAGACTCATAGAATGGCTTGGGTTGGAAGGGACCTTAAAAACCATCTAGTTCCAACCCTAATGATCATCTAGTTCCAACCTGAACTCTCCCTCATCTACATAGAATCACAGAATGGTTTAGGTTGGAAGGGACCTTAAAGACCATCTAGTTCCAACCCCCCTGCCATGGGCATGGACACCTTCCACCAGAACAGGTTGCTCAAAGCCCCATCCAGCCTGGCTTTGAACACTTCCAGGGATGGGGCATCCACAACTTCTCTGGGCAACCTGTTCCAGTGTCTCACCACCCTCACAGTAAAGAATTTCTTCCTAATATCTAATCTAAATCTACTATCTTCCATTTTAAAGACGTTACCCCTCATCCTATCGCTACACTCCCTGATAAAGGGTCCCTCCCCATCTTTCCTGCAGGTCCCCTTTAGGTACTGGAAGGCTGCTATAAGGTCTCCCCAGAGCCTTCTCTTCTCCAGGCTGAACAACCCCAACTCTCTCAGCCTGTCTTCATAGGAGAGGTGCTACAGCCCTCTGATCATCTTTGTGGCCCTCCTCTGGACCCACTCCAACAGGTCCATGTCCTTCTTATGTTGGGGGCCCCAGAGCTGGATGCACTATTCCAGGCGGGGTCTCATGAGAGTGGAGTAGAGGGGCAGAATCACTTCCCTTGACCTGCTGGCCATGCTTCTTTTGATGCAGCCCAGGATACGGTTGGCTTTCTGGGCTGTGAGTGCACATTACTGGGTCATGTTGAGCTTCTCATCCACCAACAACCCCAAGTCCCTCTCCTGAGGGCTGCTCTCAATCCATTCCTCTGCCCAGCCTGTATTTGTGCATGGGATTGTCCCAACCCACATGCAGGACCTTGCACATGGCCTTGCTGAACTTTGTAAGGTTCACACAGGCCTATTTCTCAAGCCTGTCCAGGTCCCTCTGGATGACATCCCTTCCCTCTGGCGTGTCGACCGCTCCACACAGCTTGGTGTAGTCAGCAACCTTGCTGAGGCTGCACTCAATCCCACTGTCCACGTCACCAAAGAGGTTAAACAGCACCAGTCCCAATACCAGACACCTGAGAAACACCACTCATCACTGGCCTCCACTTGGACATTGAGCTATTGACCGCAATTCTTTGAGTATGACTATCCAGCCAATTCCTTATCCATTGAGTGATCCATCCATCAAATCCATGTCTTCAATTTAGAGACAAGGGTGTCATGTGGGACAGTGTCAAATGCCTTGCACAAGTCCAGGTAGATGATGTCAGTTTCTCTCCCCTTATACACCAATGCTGTAACCCTGTTGTAGAAGGCCACCGCATTTGTCAGGCACAATTTGCCTTTAGTGAAGCCATGTTGGCTGTCACCAATCACCTCCTTATTTTCCACGTGCCTCAGCATGATTTCCAGGAGGATCTGCTCCATGATCTTGCCGGGCACAGAAGTGAGACTGACCAGCCTGCCGTTCCCCAGGTCTTCCTTCTTCCCTTTTTAAAAATGGGGGTTACGTTTCCCCTTTTCCAGTCAGCGGGAACTTCACCAGACTGCAGTGACTTTTCAAATATGATGGGTAGTGGCATGGCAACTTCATCTGTTAGTTCCCTCAGGACCCACAGATCTATCTCACCAGGTCCCATGGATTTGTACACCTTCAGGTTCCTGAGATGGTCTTGAACCTGGTCCTCTCCTATAGTGGGCAGTTCCTCATGTTCCCAGTCCCTGCCCTTGTCTTCTGCAACTTGGTTGGTGTGGCTAGAGCACTTGCCGGTGAAGACTGAGGCAAAAAAGTAATTGAGTACCTCAGCCTTGGTCATGTCCCCAGTGACCAGGTCTCCTGTTTCCTTCCAGAGAGGGCCCACATTTTCCCTAGTCTTCCTTTTAATGCCAACATATCTATAGAAGCTTTCCTTGTTGCCCTTGATGTCCCTGGCCAGATTTAATTCTGCCTGGGCTTTAGCTTTCCTAACCTGATCCCTGGCTGCATGGACAATTCCTCTGTATTCCTCCCAAGGTACCTGTCCTTGCTTCCACTCTCTGTAGGCTTCCTGTTTGAGTTTGTCCAGGAGCATCTTGTTCATCCATGCAGACCTCCTGGTGTTCTTGCCTGACTTAGTCTTTGTTGGGATGCATTGCTCCTGAGCTTGGAGGAGGTGATCCTTGAATATTAACCAGCTTCCTTGGGCCCCTCTTCCTTCCAGGGCTTTATCCCATGATACACTGACAAGCAGATCGCTGAAGAGGCCAAAGTCTACTCTCCTGAAGTCCAGGGTAGTGAGCTTGCTGTGCACCCCCCTTGCCATCCTAAGGATCTTGAACTCTACCATTTCATGGTCACTGCAGCCAGGGCTGCCCTTGAGCTTCACATTCCCCACCAGCCCCTCCTTGTTGGTGAGAACAAGGTCCAGCATAGCACCTCTCCTCATTGGCTCCTCTGTCACTTGGAGAAGGAAGTTATCATCAACGCATTCCAGGAACCTCCTGGATGCCCTGCTGTGTCGTCACTCCAACAGATACCAGGCTAGTGGAAGTCCCCCAATGATGATCAGGGCTTGTGAACCTGAGCCTGCTCCTATCTGTCTACAGAGGGCCTCATCCACTTGGTCTTCCTGACTGGGTGGTCTGTAGTAGACCCCCACTGTAACATCACCTGTCCCTGTTCTCCCTTTAATCCTGACCCATAAAGCTGTCAGCTTCACATCCATCCCCAGGTGAAGCTCCATGCACTCCAGCTGGTCATTGACACAGAGGGCAACACCCCCTCCTTGTCTCCCCTGCCTGTCCTTCATAAAGAGCCTGTATTCTTCCATTCCAACACTCCAGTCATAGGAGCCATCCTACCACACCTCCATGATGCCAGTAAGATCACAGCCCTGCAGGCACGCACATGTCTCTAACTCCTCCTGTTTATTCCCCGTGCTGTGTGCATTTGCATGGAGGCATTTAAGTTGGGCCCCTGATGAAGATGATTTACTGGCTGGTATTCCTTTGTGCTGCACTCCAGGTGCTCTTCTGCTGACCTGCGATCCTTCTCCAGGCTCCAGGCATGTATTGCTGGCGCTGGCATCACACCGGTAGGAACGGAATGGATTGAGGTTCCCCCCTCCCGGCAACTTTAGTTTAAAGCCCTCTTCACAAGCTTGGCAAGCCTCTGACTGAAGATGCTCTTCCCCTTCTCTGACAGATGGACTCCATCAGCCCCCAGTAGACCTGGTTTCTCAACTCCAGTCCCATGGTCTAAGTAGCCAAACCCCTGGCTGTGGCACCAGTCCTGTAACCATTTGTTGATTCAACAGATTTGAGTGGCCCTTTCAAACCCCTTCCCTCTGGGAGGACTGATGAAAAAAACCTACCTGCGCTCCAGAGTCCTTTACCACCACTCCCAGGGCTCTGTAATCCTTCTTGATACTCCTCAGACTGCTCCTGATGGTATCACTAGTACCCATGTGAAACAACAGCAGTGGATAATAGTCAGTGTATTAGGCTTCTAGTGTACAAGGCGTGGTAGTCTCTCGGTGACATCCCTGATACAAGCCCCTGGTAAGCAGCACACCTCTCTAGAGAGTGCATCAGGTTAGCAAATGGGTGCCTCCGTACCTTTCAGAAGAGAGTCGCCTACTACTATCACCCGTCACTTTTTCTTAGTTGGATTGGTTGCTATATGGGGAGCAGATCGGGCTACCTTACTCAGCTCCAGCATCTCTCCTGATGTGACTGGTCTTTCCTCTTCAGTCTGCAGAGCAGTGAAGCAGTTCTGCAAGGGCATCTCAAGCTTCAGGGGAAGTCTCTTCCCCCTGCTGGTCCTTGGCTTTGCAAGCTTCCATTCTTCTCCATTACTGGCCCCTCTCCCTTCTGTGTGTGCCGGTGGGAGAGTTTTCAGTCGTATGGCTGTAGGTCCACTGCAGACTGCACTTGGAACCAGCTATCTAATTCCTTCTTGGCCTCCCTGATGCTACACAGCCTCCTCACTGCCTCCTGCAGCTCAGCCACCTGCTGCAGGAGGTCCTCCACCTGGGCACACCTTTTGCAGGCAGGTCTGCTGCCTATCCCTGCCCCAGGAGAAAGGTCGAGGCACTTCTGCAGTCTGAGGTCTGCACTGCAGCCTCTCCCTTCAGCAGTTCCATCTGGGTGGAGGCACTGGCCACCACTGGGGTAAGATGGTGCAGACCTTCCAGTTGGAGCTGCAGCCTTTGCCCTCCAATGAGAGCCCACTATTCTGCCTTGAGGGTCAGGTAGGATGAGTACCCTTGACCTCTGCAGATGGTCACAGAATGATGCCCGGTTGCTGGGTTATGTGTCCGTCAAGTCTCCCACTCAGCCAGTGGAATGCTCCTCCTTTGAAAAGGCACTCTTCCTGTGTGCCCTGCCATGCAAACTGACACACCACACCCTGGCTGACGCACCACGCTCTGTTTGCAGCACTCAGTTTGTTGGGCTCATTGGGGTTTTTTAAATTTTCTCGTGGTTTGGGGTTTTTTTGTTTGGTTGGTTTTTTTTGTTTTGTTTTTGAAGTGTAGGAATCCTATGACAAGAACTTCCATCTACTATTTAGGGTCTTTAGAAAAAACATCTTCACATAGAGTATTTCTGAGTATTAACTACTATATACACAAAACCAAAGCAAGTTAGACAATGGCGCTCATACTGACAGCTGTCATTCTCGTTCAGTCATGAGACATGCAAGCTGTTTGTTTCCTCTCCCACAGCTAGCTAAAAGGATTTTGTACCTTATTTGTAGACTCTGGTGGCTCGTCTCGCTGTTCATGGTGTCGCTCTTGCTGCTCTCTAAGCTCTCTTTCCAGACGGCAGATTCGACCTTCATACTGTGATTTGAGCGCACTCATCCGCACCTCCAATTCAGTCTTCTGCTCTTCTAATGAACTGCTCTTTTGCTTCCACTCTTCATTTTCTTTTGTTAGCTGTTCTTTTGTACCTAATTGAACAGGAAGGAATCCAGTCTTACCACTGTAAAGCTGCGTACTAAGTCTGCGTGCGGAATGCCTCTATCTTAATAGATTGCTGAACTATTTTGAAATCTTAAAAATGTTGAGCTATTGATACGAGCTCTTAGAGGTAATTCTAACTTTCACATTTTTCTAATTAAAAATATCTAATAAATATTTATAAATAAAAACTTAAATTAAAAAGTAATCACAAAAGAACAAGACGTTTTCAGCAAGCTCTTACATCACCATTCTTCTCAACAGCAATTAAAACCAGAAGGAGCAGTATGTTTTGCACCTGTACACTTAGGGGAGGGAAGACGGAAGGGGAGACTTACCTGAGTTGTTAGTAGGGTCAATCTGCTCTAATCAAGAAAAGGCTGGCAAAAACTAAGCAAAACTTCCTGCTCCCCAGCGTACAGCTAGTTATATACTTTTATCGTCTCCTGAAGGACTACAACTTAAGTTTTAAAACAATTCCTGTAACATCTACTCCAGAAAAAAAAAACTTCTAAGTAAAATTGAAGTAGGCTTTATTTTCCCAAGCATCCTGTCTAAATGCTTTTCCATAGGACTAATCAAAAACCCAAACAGAAGATGACATCTTAAGGACAGAAAAAATATTATAATACCAGCTAACTGTGCTATTTTCTGCTTGGCTGCAAGCAAGGTTTTCCTAGTTTTCTCTTCCTTCTCAGTGATCTGTTGCCTGAGCTGTTCTTCCTGTGTAGTCTTCTCTTGCAGATCTTGATGCAAACGAGCGAGTTCTGATTGTAGCTGTGTTATCTGCTCCTGAAGATTTCTAACTTCAGTTTCCTTTTCTGCTACACTCTAGAGAGAGAGAGAGAGAGAGAGAGAGAGAGAGAGAGACATTGCAGCTATTGGCCATAACCAGCTACTTTGGCAAATATATAGCCCAACAAATTCCAAGGACCTAGTATTAGCTGGCCACTGTATTAAGGTTAAAAAGCTTCTAATCAACAATAGAGGAGTTCAGTTCTCTCTGAATGCAATAGTTGAGAGAATAGCATTCTTTCCCACTTTTTTATTCTAAGAAACAGTGAGAGACACACTAGACACAGGATTTAAATCAGGTTTAAGTTCCCTCTTTCACAACAAGGTAAAGGCATCAATAGGTCACTTCACATATTTCTGAGCATACATTCACACATGCACACACAAAAACACCCTTGCATTCTTCACAGTTAGATTGTAGTAGAGTACAGTACTCTGAAACAGTTCACTGTTCTTACCTTTTGTAAACTTTCAACCTGAGTCTCCAAAGCCTTTGTCTTCACTTCAGCTTGACTGAGGGTGTCTTTCAGCTCTTGTACTTCCTGGACAGAAACCTGTTCTTCTTGTTGTTCTACTAAAGACTGAGTTGATGCTTCAGCAACCATCTGAAATATGTCAAGCAGTATCAGGTTAAAGGGTACTATCTGATTAGTATGTCACTACTTTCACAAGTTGCTTCTGCGTGCAAACTAATCACTTAAAAAGTTCTGGGCAAAACCCAGGAATTCTAATGAACTCTGAAGTTCTGTTAAGAATGCTGCAAAGTATTAAGTGATACGCAGCTCATGCTTTATGGCAGTTCGAGCTAACAGCACAATAAACAATGTAACTTTCTACTTTTCACAGGGAGGTATTCATACAGTAATATACTAAGGGAACGTGAAGATCATTAGCTAAATTATACATGAGTCTAGATGAAAATACACTTTTTTATTATAGAATTTCTTTGCAAACAAAGAAAAAGTGTATCTACCTTATCGTGCTGTGCTTTCAGCTCCTCATATTGAGTCTTGTACCTGCGCCCAATTTTCTTGACCTGTGTTATTGTTTTCACTTTTTCTTGTATGTCAGCCACTTTAGCATCTAGTTCTTTCTGCAAAGTATCCTTTTCCGTTCTTACTTTAGTTACTTCATCCTTCAGGCTCTGAACAAGATTCTGGCTTGTAGTCAAGGATGCATTAGTTCTAAGTAACAAGAGATTGGAGGAAGATGCAAACAAGATGTTTGAAATATTACATAAATGAGCAACATTGAAATGTATTATCACAGGCATTATCTGTAGTGAATTATGTTTTCTAGGATTTTGCAATACAAATGGGTATTTGTAGAATACAAATTATTCTACAATACATTAATTTAGAGTAAGTTCAGCTAAAAGACAACTTCTAAAACAATTCTCACTTCATTTTACCTGTGTATTATCAAGCTACAGTAGGAATACCAAAGGTTTCATAGTTACATGGAGACAGTTAAGAAATTACACTTCCAGATACAGCTTTATTTAAAATATTTTGCTTTGCACAAAACTTTTTACTAATTGACTTATACCACACCTGGCTATTTCTGCTTTAAGCCTGCCTGTTTCTTCACTCATTTGCTGTATACGCTTGGTGTTTGCCTCCTTCTCTGAAAGCAGCTTCCGATACTCTTCGAGATCAGTGTCCTTCTGTTGACTCAATAAATGCTGAAAGGTTGAGAAAATAGTTTGCATTTTCATGAGATGATAATAGTTATATCCAGAAAATCTCTTTGAATTAGAGCTACTGCTTTTGCATTTTGATTTAGAATGCCTATGAATTAGAATAGCCTATTTTGAAGCTGCATAAACAATGCTTTATAATTCAAATACATTTCTTAGTTTGTTGTTGTTTTTAAGAATATTTAGAACTTTTTTTTTTTAGTTCTCACACCCCACATCATCTTCTTTGAAAACATGCATTCCCCACCTGAGTCCGGGCTTTCCAGCGTTTAACATCTTCTTCCAACAGCTTTTTCTCTGCCTGCAACATTCCACTTTTCTCACTCAGTTCAGCATTAGACTCTTGTAGAGGCAGAATGTCTGCCTCGAGCTTGCGTACCTGAAAAAACACAATTGGGGATTAAACTCTCTAGATCTTATGAGACTGAAGGAAATGGAATATGGTAGGCCTTGAACAATGACAGTAAGGGGGACAGAGAGAGCAAAACCAACACCCTCAAGAAGTCTTGATAGAGCTTCTTTTCCAACTCTCTGCTTTCCAGTGGCCAGCTGGGGGCAGGGAGAGGGACAAGAAGCAAGAGCGGGGGATGATGCTACAGAGAGGAAAAAAAAAATACAGGCACAACTTCACAAGCTTAGATTCTCACTCTTTGTACTTTGGTACAGGAAACACGTTATTAATTACATGTTAGAAACCAAGCAACGCTGCACTGGATTCCATTAAAATAACTGGTGTGTAGAAATGGAAAGGGGCCCTGTATCTCCCTCTTAATAAAGCTGTGGTCTGCTTTATATGTATTCCTGCGCCATTTTTCATTTATCTGCTGATAATATCCTTGTTACTGGATAAATGCCGATTTTCAGTTTCATTTAAGTGAAACTGAACTTTAAACTTTCCAACGTTCTAGGTGGATCAATGTCTTCTAAAATTCTAAGTGGAAAGTTTCCTCATTTGTGTATGACGTAAAGGAATAATCACAATCTAAATCATGTATTTATTGTAATTAGCAACGGTATATCCAGACACTAACTCATCAGCTTGAATATCTGAAAAATTTACATGAACCTCAGTACTAACCTTTGCCTGAATCTGTTGTAGCTCTTGTTCTAGCCTCTCCTTCTCTTCTCTTAGCATCTTGTTGGTTTCTATCAGCACGTTCATGGTCTCAGTTTTTTTCATTAATTCTTCATGCTGTGCAATGGTTTTTGCTGTTACCTTTTGAAAAGATTTAACTCAGTCATTTGTTTTGCTTGCACATGTATATGTACTTACCTGGATCTGGCATAACACCATCTTAGAAAGCTATCATGCCATTCGTTATCTCACATGTACACTCAAAGCAAGTAAGTATCATTTAAGAAATGGGAGATGGGGAAAAAAATTGAGAGAAGTTAGCTTTATTTTCCCTGTTTATGTGATTTAGGAATTGCCACACTGCTTAACAAGACTCAGAACAAGATCCTCTATTTGGCTGTATAGCAACCTCCGTTCAAAAGCTCTCGATTCTTCCAAAACTTCGTTTTTGGGCACAGGCAGCAAAGACAGAGTGGAATATAGAAAACAGCCCTCTCTACTTATTGAAATCATAAGCAATAATATCCAACCATACCTGCACCTTCTCTCTCTCAGCATTGAGACTGTCCTGCAGTTCCTGGAGTTCCCTTTCCAGGTGCTCCACTCTCTGACGGTAACGCAAACTCTCCACCTGGGCCACCTCAAATCTAGTTTCTGCAATCTCCTTTTCTCGACGTATAAATCTGCAATAAGAAAATGAACAACACATCACGTCAATGAAAATGCAAGGTAAAGCATTTTAAGTTGAAGCATCTTCTGTTTGAGGCCTAGTGAGTATAGAAATCGGTTCAGAAAGATCAAAGAAAATCCTAGACAAAAATCCTTTAAAATCTACGTAAACTCCTTAAACCACAATGAGGAAAAAATCACTGCTATGAAACTTACTTGCCAATCACAGTTGCTAAAATCTGATTTAGCTTCCTGTCGGTAATTGACTCACAGTTTTTTCCTAGGGGTAGTAACTAATAGAGGAGATTTCTTTCTAATGTAGAACCACCACCTCCTACCTAGCAAAAAAGCACTTAAGTAACTTAAATTTTATGGATTATCCTTCAAATATAAAGTAATACAGAACTATTTAATTTGGCAACTGAATTTGTAACCACTGAGAGAAGGAGCCCAGCGCTAAATTTACCTTAGAATTTCTAAGATTTGTTCCTGAGATTTCCCTTCCTCATTGAGAGAAACGTTCACTGCAGTTGGCATAGCTTCTTTCATAGAGGTCACCATCTTATCACTCAGACTTTCCAGCTGTTCATGTAATAATCGGTTTTGTTTTTCCAAGTCTTCACAGCGGGATGCAAGTTTTGAAGCTTCATCCTACAAAAAAAATTGTTCATCGACTGAATTCTGTGAAGGCTGGCAACTGCGACAAACCCACTGAGACCGTAAAAACAATCATACCTTGGTCATTCTCTCTCTCTCTTCCCAGGAGGCTTTGCACTCTAACAATTCAGATTCAGCTTTCTGAGCAGCTTCCTCTAGCTGCTGCCTTACTGCTGCATTCTTGGCAACTTGTTCTTTAATAGCCTGTAATGCTTCAACATCAGCAGCATGGAGCATTAATTCCCTTTCGTATTTATTTTGAGCTTCAGAAGCCATCTTTGCCTGCAGAAAAAAGTACAAAAAATACAATCTATTACCTTTAATGTTATATGTTTGACATGCACAAAATGATTCTCAAGTTCTAGACAAAATCAGTGACTGCTAATCAAAAACAAAACCACTGGCCAGAACCTTTGCTTCTCAAGTACCAAAAAAACAAACAAACAAAATATATAAAATTGATAAGCTTAGAATGGTTCCCTTAAAGAAATTACTATTTTCAAGACAAATTAGAATTTGAAGTAACTTTCTTTGAGTGGCTAGAAGGAGGACACACTCTCTCTAGTTACTCTACAATCAAACCTCTTGCTGTAGATTCTACATGGATATTAGGCAGGTATTAGTGTAAGAACATCCACTAGTTACTTCTACATGTGAATGAACAAAGATATTAACTGCATGAGGTTAAAAAGCTAAGGACAGACTATGGTCATAGTATTAGCTGAAAAAAAATAGGAAATGCTTGTCTATTAGATTTTGGGTTGGATCAAACAACGGCCAAAATTTTTTCTACATCCTCTACACCAACCAGTTTTTCTGGAATTCTCACCTGCAGAAAAGTAGATTCTCTTTAAAAAACAGCTGGTAACAAGACAATCATATCAGGTGGTGCTAAATATCACATGGCCCCAGTTTTAAAAGATGACAATTATGTTTCAGGTTAGAAAGATATTTTCCCCATTGTCTTCTTGTGAGCGTTCAATTTTGGGTTTTGCTCCCCACCCAGGACAGTGAGGTAGCAATTTATTAAAAACAGTTAATTACATTCCCCAATCAATTTTTTTACACAATGAAACAGACCTTAGAAACAGTAATCCATTGAATCTTCTGTTGTTTTTCAAACATCACACAAACTGCGCTTGCAGCACAACTTTTATTCAAAGTTGGTTTAGTTGACCACAATGTTCGATCAGGTGGAAGAATGAAGCACTAAATAAGCAGCTGTTCCACAAAATAGAGAAAGTGCTCTTATAGTGCTTCTCTTGCCTCCACAAGTCTCTGATTAGCAGCACTACCTTTAAAAAACCGTTTGAAGTTCAACTGAAAAACAATGAAAAACTAACATTAAGTTTACTACCTCTGGCTAAAATAGACAATTACTATAAACATACTTGCTCCTGGCAGTCACGTCTGGCTTGTTGTTCATTATTTAGAGCTGTACTCGCTCTCTGAAGAGCTTCCTGAACTTCTGATTGCACGGTTGACAGACTCTTCTTTAGTTCCGATAGCTACAGTGTTGGGGTAGGGGGGACAGGACAACAACAGCAACAAAACAAAACCAAGACTAAATGGCAAAGTATTTTACAGAGTATTGAACACAGCAAGGCTTTGAATGTAGACAGTTGTAAATAATGCAGAACCAAAGGGTGACTTGTTTGTTTGCTAATACCAATTTTAATCTAAAGAGAAACACTTTCAAGATTTTGACTTATTAATATACAGAGCTCTTTCCTGGTAA
The DNA here is from genome assembly GCA_008921705.1 of Burhinus oedicnemus. Taxonomy (NCBI): domain Eukaryota; kingdom Metazoa; phylum Chordata; class Aves; order Charadriiformes; family Burhinidae; genus Burhinus; species Burhinus oedicnemus. The sequence continues at coordinate 1,306,697 of VFFE01008906.1, read as the reverse complement.
AAGTGTATTACTGTTCTTTCGGAGTCAGGCCTGCAGTAATTCTAGTCGCAGTAATCTTGTTTCTTTCAACCCCAATAAGAGCACAAATATAAACAGGACAAATAAGGGCATAGACCACTCTGGTTTTAAAATACACACATGCTACAAATTTGGTTTGGCTCATGTTCCAAAATAGATTTTCTAAAACCTTTCTCAAAGGCTTTTCCTCATGTTTTTCTTCAAACAGTGTTCAAAGTTCAGGAAGATGTTGCTTTAAACACGCAATCATGCTAACAAAGTGATAAGGTTAACTTACTGCTTATGTCTGGAAGCCTCTCAAAATTAGTTAGCCTTTTGTACCTCCTAAAAGACTTTGGTTTGCATACTATACTGTGAAAAAATTAAAGTTTAGGGAATAATGTAAAAGCACATTCTCGTGGACTCTCTACAAGGGAGTTAAAGTGAGGGGGCATGCAGCGCATACCTGTTGTTCCATATTCTCCACAGCTTTACGCTTCTCCTCTTGCAGCTCTTGCTTTTCTTTCTCTGACTCCATCAGCTTCTTTTCCAGCTGTGCTTGATACTCTGAAGATTCCTTCAGACGAGCTTCAACTGTTGCACGAACTTCCTCTGTCACCTTCATTAAAATCCATCATAAGAGATCTATTTGTTTCCATTTAAATATGGTACTCTGATGTGAAGCCAGTATTTTATTAACATTTTAAAGCCAGAATAGGTATTCTCAGCATCTCATTTAGAACAACACTGAAAATGCTGAAAATTACAAATAGCGTTGAAAATATTTTTTTCTTTTTTTTTTTTTCCCCTTTAAAGCTGCAATACCTCATGAAGTACATCTAAGAAAAGTTTTAGGCAACTGCACTCAAGTATGCAGTAGCCAGCATATCTTTTTATTACACACTAGTCTGCAATATTGCTAAAGCATATCAAGCCACAACGAAGTCTTTACAGTAATGGAACACAGACAGGCAGAGAATGTGGATACCAGACAAACAGCACTCCATCGTCTACTGGATGCTGTAACTTCAGTAGAAAATGAAAGTTTTGTTTCCCCCATCTATCTTATTTTGATATGCTGCACAGCTTGGAAGAACAGAATTCCTATTAACAATGTGGAGTCTATGACATACTGGAAAGTTGTTCTTAAGCTGTTCCCATGAATACCACAAACAGAGTGTTCTTTTGCATCACTGAAGATCTTACTGATGCAGGAGGTGTGAATTTAACTGCTTTTGATTGAGAGCTAATTAGTATTTTTAATCATTGATCAGAGGGTTATAAGAAAGTTTTTTAAAAAGTCAATTCCCCTCTTTCAAAGGAAGACAGTGGCAGAGTACAGCTTTGAGTCAAATTTACAATTCAACATTTTAAAAATATGCTGCAAAAAGGTTTAATATTTCCATGATTAAAAGTGTTTTTAATAAAATTGCCTAAAATAGTCTTACTACATTATATTCTAATGCCTTCTAAACTAACTTTAGTTTTTTTATAATTCCTCCCATAATCTTACAGACTACAGTACACAAAAAACCTCCTCCCAAAAACACGAAACCAAACCATCTTTCATTTTGTTTCTGTTTTTGCTCTAACAGACAATGGTAACTACTTACTTGTTTTTCCTTATTAAGGGATTCCTCTAGACTAAGAACCATGGCCCTGTACTGTTCGACATTACTAGAACTAGTCTTGAGTCTTTCTCTCAGGTCATTAACTTGTTCATCAGCTTGTCTTAATCGACTTAGAAGATCATCCACATCTTCATTTGTACAAGGCTGGCCTATAATATTAAAACACATTCATAAACCAGTGATATTTAAGTCAATTTTTTAAACCACTGTTCTGCTGAAAGACTGAAGTCTTTTTAGCATCATAACATGGAAAAAACAATCACCCTCACAAAGCTTCCCTAAATAAAATTGTCAGCTGTAATCAATAGTGGCTTACAATAAACACTGTTGATTCAGACAAAAAAAAAAATTGGCTATTTAAAAATAAGTAACCTAAAAGACTTAAGTTCTTTCAAATAAAAATAAAAGGGACCATTTGATACGTTTCACTTTATTTTTCCCCTTTGTCAAAGACTGCTTGGACATTAATATTGCTTTAACAAATCATCCTGGTTATCATTTGTTTGAATATGAGTGTTATAATGAAGAGGTTTATTATTTAGTGTACTGTCTTCCTAATTCTAAATTACTATGAGTGATGAATTTTACCGTTCTTCAGACAGTAATGTTCAACATAAAGAGAAATTCAATGCAGAAAAGTATTTTTACCTTTCCCTGGAGCCCTCTGTGATGACTGAGATGCTAGCTGAGCCTCTGTATTGTTAAGCTGCTGTTTCAACATTGCAGTTTCTTTCTGGGCATTCTTTAAAAGTTCCTTTGTGTTAATGTGACGGTTTGTCTCGGTCTCGAGTTGCCTCTTAAGATCCAGGATATGAACCTGAAAACACAAGGTTCTTCAACTTGTAATTATTCATAAATGGCAAAAAGACCAAATATGTTTATAAATTTCACATATAAAAAACAATGCAGTGCAAGCTGGCAGAAGCCATGCAACTGTGGCTTTATTTTCACTATAACAAGTTTAGCATATTTATAATTATACTCACCTCTTGATTTTTCGTAAGGGAATGTCTTTGTTCTACCTCACTTTCAAGTTTCTTCTTCAGCTGAGATATCTCACGCTCTAGCTTTTCTATCTGATTATTGAGTCTTTGTTTCGTTTCTGTCTCAGACCTCTCCAGTATTCCCTGATAAAAGAGCATAATGCACTATGCTTACAATGCAGTTAATTTTCTTCTGAATTACGGTAGCATTTCATACAAAGTTGTCACAACACTTCTCCCATCCACACAATAATTACTGCAGGGAGCAAGCAACAAAAGGTTGATACAGAAAACTATAAAGAGTGCCACTTACAATGTATAACTTAGTTTTGAAAGATTTTTTTAAAAGTACTGATACAATAAGTATTATGAGGGGAAAATCTATTATCTATGCAGTCTAATTCCAGGGATTAAAAAACCCCAAAAGATATACTACAGGAATAGAATCCAGTCACATGACAAAATGTGCAAACTTAAATATTTACATTGTAAGAGTCAATATACCTTATAACAGAAGATATAAAAGTATAAAAGTAAATATACCTTAAAAGAATAACAAAATAAACTACCAAGGCAGGCATTGGTAAATTTTGCTATCATAAAAATTAACATACAAATCTATCTTTTTCCTTTCACTTTGTCTCATGTGTCTCGTTTCCATTTTATTGTGAAAACTCTTCTCATCAACTCAAAATTCTCAGGTTATTATAATTTGCCCAGGTTATTATTAACAGAGTATCATAATTTAGGACAGGAATAACAAACTTGCTTAAACAAGTTGCTCAAGTATTTTATGTTCGGTGCCAATTTTTAATAGAAAAAAAAAATTCCACTTTAAGACCCAATCCCATGACTGTTGAAGTTGATTTCGATGGGTATTTATTGAAAACTCTGAAAGACAGACCAAACTTGGACTTAAGAATAATACCACATACCTGAATAGTTCGCAAATTAGTAAGCAGCAAGTTCTGTCCTCTTTGTTCCACTAGTAAAGACTCACGTTGCTGAGTCAAACGCACATCTGACATCTTCAAGATATCTTTCTCTTTTTTTAAGTTTTCTGCTCTCACCTTTAAGACACCAAATAATAACAAGAACTTTGTTATCAATCCCAGATCTGTCAATTCATTTTAATTTGGACAATATTATTTTTATGATCAACTAATACTACTTTTTTAAAAAAGAGCTTTTAAGATTACAGACTGTAAATTAAAATTCATGCAATTAAAGCCAAGAACAGTAAGAACACAACTATTTGACTAATCACATTTTGTTTTCTCTGTAAATTGAAACACCTTTGGAACGGTGTTCCATCTTCACTGAGTACTTGAGGTATTTTGTGGAATGTTACAAGTGTACGCACCAAATATACAGGCACTCAAGCTTTTACAAATTTAATAGCTGATGCACTCAAAAAGCCACACGTTCAAGTTCTGACAGCTTTCCAGAGAATCATGAGAAAAACTCTTGTGCTAACTTGGAATATCTAGGAGTATAATCCACTGTATTACCAACCTCTGCCACTGCCAGTTTTTCATTAGCTCCCCTGAGGTCTTGAGTCATAGTGTTAATTATTTGCTCTTGCTTCTGAGTTGTTGCTGTGAGTTTCTGGGTTCTTTCATGCAGAGACGTTATTTCTCGACGATAGCCTTCAACGTTATCCTGCAGCATTTCATAACTTCACGTGGAACAACAAAGCAAAGTGTATGTTTGCCACATTAAATTGGTTGAGTTTAACTACAAGAGGTATATGTACACAGCTATATGTTTCATGTTCTTGTGCGTGAACTTTACTATATGCGGCTCGCTCAACTAGAAGGTATATTCTTGATCCCACCTTCCCCATTACCTTTGTGTTCTTTAACTGGCAAATCTTCCAGAGCAAATGATATCAAGCAGTCAACATGATTTTATTGACAGAGAACACATACATAAGGCAATGAAATTAAGTAGCTGATTTACCGTTTGGAGGCAAACTCCAGCTGTGTGGATATCTTGGCATTTTGTGACCTCAAGTCTGTGACCTGCTCCTGAAGCTTTTCATTTTGTTCATTCAGCAACTTGTCATTCTCTGCCTTTTCTTTTTTATAGTTTTCAAAAACTTCCTGCAACTACATCAAAGAACAGACATTAAAGTGCTTACAAAAGTAAAATTAAATAGTGATAGCTTTCTACAGTGTTTATTGAAAAATATACCTGCTTAAGTGCAGCCTTAGCCTCTACAGTCTCCACTGACTCAGTCATTGACACTGGAGCAGGAGTTGACATGGATTGAGGTAAACTTGTGCGCTTTGGAGTAGATGTAAGAGAAATCTCCTCTGGTAATATACCTGAAGCTAAAAAAAGATATAGGGGATTTTAAATGCAACAACTGAACGCATGCTTGCCAAAGCAGAAGATCATACAGCCACATTAAAATACGGCTAAAAGAACAACACTGTATGCTAGGAAAGTCTTGGGCGCTCCTGAGCAAGTCCATTCTTTATACCTACAATATGCTACCAGAACACATGTAGTCACCACGACACAGCAGTCATTATGCAGCAAGTTATTACACTGTAGAAGTAGAATCATGTGTCTAAATCCAAATTCATGGGTTTTCCAGTGAGTAAAAGTTGAATATCCAATTAATAGAAGTTGATAGTATCATTACAGCACCATTACTGAAAACTTGTAACAAATAACAATTTTACTTTTTTTCAATGGCGCAGAAATGTGAAGCTTACCTTGCAAAGGAATGATAGCTCCTGTGGTCTGTGCTAACAATATGCGGAACATATCACGCTGACGAACTATAGACTCAACAAGCTGCAACTGATGATGACGTGATTCGCGCAGCTTTTCTAGCTCATTAAGAGCTTCCTCAAGCTGACTCTGAAGCTCAGAAATTCTGAAACCAACAACAGGTTTTTTTCAGTAACATACACAGTGAGGCACACCATAATGACACAACCCTTACATTTTGTCACAAGCCTTTTGGTGTGCATTTATTCCACCTTTGAAAGTTAAGCACCACTGTGGTCTTTGTGCAAACTTATAGGAAAATTGGTCTTTGGGCTTGCCACTTTGTAGATCAGAAAGTAGGCCTCTTCCATGAAAAGCAAAACAGAGGTAATTATATTCATGTGAACAACTTCAAACAGTCAGTACCATGAACAGAGAATCAAGCTAAGAACTTTTAATACAGAATTATATTTTCTGTGGGCTTTACAGCTAGTGAATTAGATATGCACATATTCAATTTTTTGTTCAGCTGGCAGGAATGAAAACTTAAATCTTTCTTTTTCAAAAAACAGCTCTGTTGTGTGACTCACATTTACTAAAAGACCAACAACTATTTTTACTGAATGTCAGAAGTTTGAAAGACTTTGACACACATCTGTTCTGATTATAAAAGGCTAGCATTTCAGTGTGTGCTCTCATAACTCTGTGCACCTCTGGACTGAGAAAGTTTGTTTAGGAAGAATTTTTGGAAGAGATTATTTGCATTAGCTGAACAAAAAATGATGAAAAGGAATTACAAGATATATAGCTATAAAGCCATTTTAATCTAAAAACTGAGGACAATGTTCCTTAATAACAATTTGCCTTTATGAACTATGTAGCCGCTCATGAGCATACGTGCACTTACATATACATATGCACAAAATTACTAACAATCAGAAGCAAAAAAAATGAAGCATCTCAAAAAATCCCTGTTACTACTTAGTATAAACAGTTTGCTAGAAGGAACAGATAATTTACTTAGACGACGTTGTTTCTTGCTCCTCTTTTTCTCTAGCCTCTCCCAGCTCCCGAAGAGCCACCAAGAGACGCTGATTCTGCTGCTGAAGTTCTTCAATATTTCTGTAAGAGACTAGATGTTGAGATATCACTTCAGAAGAGCTACTGATGTCAGCAGAGCTCACTTCTTCATCACGAATCACATGATTGCCTCTAGCTTCTTCAAGTTCCATTAAAAGTACACGAATCTGAAAGAGAACATTCTAGCATAAGACTTGCAAAGAGATTCAAAAGTTCACACCAAAACCCAATATATTAGAAACAATGTACTTGGAAATTAAGTAAAATTTTTCCTACAGCATACAAACTATTTCTATCAATAAATTCTTCTAAGATAATTACATTATAGAAAAAACAGTTTGACAAAAGGAAACCAAATAAAAATCAGAGATAGATATTCTGTGTTCACTTCTGCAAACAGATCACAGGACATTCAAATCAAACAAATACAGAAGTTACATATATACAAGTCTTCCTCATTAGAAGTTTAACAATATTATCCTAAAGTGCACCACTCCTATCCAGCTAAACTTACTCTGATTTTGTGGGCAGAAATGTAAGTATCACATTGTCCTAAGGAGAAGCTTGTAACATCACTAAGGCTCTTATGACAAGCAAAGTCTACGTGACTGGTTGAACACAACTTTCAAGCAAACTTCAGACATACAGCACCATATTAATAAATAAATTGTAAATAACACATTTAACCACAGCAACAAGTGTTCTACCTGCTGTGAAAGGTCTTTTACTTGTATTTCCAGTCTCTGGTTTTCTCTTTCAAGCAGAGAGGCATGCTTATTGGCTTTATCAGCATCCTCTTGCAATCGTTGGATTTCCTGCAAGCATACAAACATTAAGCAACAGATAGCAATTAAACTCAAGACACATTTCTTTCCAGATAGATAATGTAATTCGGAGAGACATGCCTTGTGAATTAAACTTCTTAAAAGTTACACTCCAGAGGTTAAACTCCACATATTTAAGAATCAAAAGCCACGCTCTTTCATGCTGTATTAGTGTATGTATTAAAATCAATGGGAAGTGGGCACCAAAGTCCAATTTATATAAAAAACTCTGGAAAATGTTGTTTCTGTAAAATACTGTACATAGTCCAATAAATCACAAGCTAGAAAGTTCAACAGATATTTTCTCACAATAAAAGTTGACCAAAAGGTCCGTTTTATACATTTACTAACAGTCATTAGGATTAAGGAATTAAAAATCCATTTTTTTCCCCACAATTTTACATGCTCTTTTACTTTATACTGACCTTCATAGCTTGCTCAAGCTTTGCAGACAGACTAGCAACAGCTTTTTGGGAACGCTCAAATTCTTCACGCTGACGTTTTAAGATTGGTGCTTTGGCTTCTACCTCCTGCACTATTTCATCCAAGTATTTATTGATTCTCTTATTTTCCAGCTTTTCCAAAAGCAACTGATCCTGAGTTTCTACATACGCATTGTACAGCTGCAAGAAAAGTTTTTTTTATTTTTATTTTTTTAATACGTCTGTTGAGATGTATCAAAGAACCACGGCTAATTACATAATTCGTACCTTAAGGTGGTATAATTTTACACAATTCTAAACTAATTAATTTAGAGAAGCAAGCTGGGCTTTCAAAAAAATGTGGTTTTAGGACTCGCACCATGGCAAAGCAGTTATCTCTATTAATTTAAAAACGGCAAGCTTTTATAGCGCCACTCTATACAATAAAAGAAATCTATGTAAAATGGACAAATCTTAAGCAAGTTTAAGACAACAGAAATACAAAACTAGTATCGCAAAAGAAAGCAGCAAGCACGGAAGAAAGTGATTTAATGGGTGGACAGAATGACCAACAACAAACTAGATGAAAATTATAATTGCATAAATAGAAGTGTAAAAAAAATCCCAGAAGATAAATGACCTATCATGTTAACTTTTTCTGCAAGTATAAGACAAATGTGCAGCAGTACAGGTGAAAAATTTATGTAAATAAGCAAAAAAAAGAAACAAGAAAAGCTCCCGCCAAAAATGCATACAGAAGATAAGTTTATGTGCACAAAAAAACCCCAAACCATATTTCAGAAGAAGAACCAGAAGACCCTACAATTGTTTTCATCTACTAAAGAAAAACTCTAAGGTATGTTGGAAAAAAATCCCAAAAATTTCACTAGTAAAGTCTGTCTCAAATGCATGAAAAGATTTCATCGACTTCAGTCAGGCATCACACTAAGTCCGAAACAGTGAATGAAGTCTGCACCCTTATATTATTAACGTACTTCTGTTGGCATTTCAAGGGCCTTGAATTAGAAGAGTTTCTTCTCACCTCAGTTAATTTCATTCCAGGCTTGACTACTTTAGCTACTGCTGCAGCAGTGGGAGACATAGCTGCCAGTTCCTCCTCAGACAATATGGCTCCTGAAGACATAATCCCAACAATTGCCATTAAAAAGCTGCAGTAATTCCCATCATAAATATTCTTTATTAATATAAAGAATGTCTTCACACACCTTTGCACTTATTAACTATTGTATTTTAAACTATGATTTTAAATCCTTAAAGTTACTGGTTTAAGAGTTTCCTGTAATCTAGATTATACATATACACATGCAAGTGACTGGTATTATATACAATATTCCACGTCATACATTATCAAGGCCTCTGACTAGTTTAATTTGAAATGCTGAAAAGCTTTTACTATTAGACTCTTAAAATTTAGATAATTTCTGAACGTAAGCAACTGAAATGGCAGATTTCTTAGCAAACCGCACGAGGTTTACAGTGGCAAAGCACTTGTTTACTTTCATTAAATTAGCATAGGGAGATAGCAAATATACATCATGTCTCTGCTCCTTCCTGATGTGCTCTCTCTTTCCTTTAGAAATTACCTATATGTAGCAAATAGACTCTTCTTCTGAACAAAAACATGACAGAACTATAACAGTAAATACTGAGCAAGATTTAATGTTAAATAGAAATTTAAGGACAGAGATTTGCTTTCCATTGATTTTTTTTTATTATTTTAAGAGGAAAACAAGATTAGTTTATCAACCTCGGTCCCCTCTCCAGAAAAACATTAAAAGCATGATGATTCAGCCTTAAGGAAATGTTTCCCCTCTCTTTTCTTTGAAAAGGTAAGTCAGATTAACAACAGAACTTCAAAAAACATTTTGATAGATTTTGATTTCTGTTGGGGAAAAAAATATACTTTATATATACATACATATATAAAGCATACTCTCATACATATATACATGAAAAACTTCCAAAATTCATGATTAGAAATGACCAAAGATGAATTAAGATTAATGCACTTACTTCCTATAGAAGTTCAGCATAGTATTTTCATGCAAGGCTGCTTATGATAGAAAGCCCGAGGCTGTATGTATTTTAGTTCCCAATGTTACCTCTACCTTTACGCTTTGTAGCCGACAGTAAATCATTAGCATTCTCCAGCTCCTTTTCCAGTTTACTGATCTTCTCTCTCAGTTCTTTCTCCATTACAGCTTTTGACTCTTCCACCTCAGCCAAATGCTCCTGGCTTGCTTTATTAGCTAAAATTAAATTAAGCAGTTTGTTGTGTTGTGGTTGGTTTTATTTTTTTCTTTTAAAGATACCCTAATTTGCATATGTACCTTAAATTTTACTTTAAATTTATATCATCTGCAGAAGCTCATGCTGATAAGAAAACTCAGCAGCGTGACGGAAGCATGAACTGCTGCCTATCACCTTTGCTTAGAAGAGGGCTAAAATATGAACTGTCCTTTTATCAGTGAAAAGAAATCTAAAATGAGAAACTAAAATGAAGACATATCTCACAAAATTAGATCCTCTCATCAAAATCCCAAGTAAAATTCCAGGTATATTTGAAGATAGCTCTCCGATGCACACACACTCCCCCCAGGTAAATTCAACTAATCACGTAAAATTTTTGTTACAAAGTGACTAATGTTTCCACCATCCCGAAGACCTAATAAAGTTCCTTTCATAAATGCTCAATACCTATTTTTCAATGCATGAAGATAGTTACAAAGGACCATAACTGTTCTGTTCCATTTGCCATTTCTCACTCACAGCTTACCTTCACCTGCCTCCTTCAGGAGCTTGTGCAGCTCCTCTACTGCTCCTGTCAGTTCATTGCTCTTTGCCTCCGAGTCATCAGCTGCACTCTAAATAAAAGCATTTTACATAACCTTTTATTACATAGTAATAGCAACTATATTTTTATAAAAAACTGACCAAAAATTATGAACATGCATTTTATGAATAAAATGCTAAAAGATACACCTAAACTGGACAACTCTGTCTCCACTTGGATTAAGTCTCACTTTGATGCCAACTGTCCATCTGAGAGTAAGAAGTGTCAGATGCTGATTTTTTACGACAAATCCAAATAAAATGTATGCCCTTTAGCTGCTTTATAGCTGGTGCTGGCTTTGTTCCTTCTCTTCACTAAAGAAAATTTGGAGAGATTTTGAGGACTCAATTTTAACCATTCTAAAAAAATTGATATTTTTAGGGAATCTTATATAAACAGTTTATGTTTCTTTGCTTCCAGTTAGAGATCTCACAAGTGCAAGACTGTACAATACTTCAGCAATTCTCAAGGCAATTAGTGATAACTGAAATAAAGTTGATTCAATTTTTGCTAATCAGTGAAGTCTCAAAATAGGCTCCCATGGGAGGGCACTCAATCTCGATGCTTTTAGTATTCAGTCAGACAAATACGTTAGCAGTTACAAGTATGCAGCAAAACCCACGTTAAGCAGAAGCCAAGCCTTTAAGCCCCTTCAAACCAATGATTCTATAATAAAAGCACAAAGGAATGGGAGTTCAAAGAACACAAAACAAAACCAAATTAAAGGGTAAATGCATTATGTTCCTGAAAAGTTAGCTACTGACTTGCTGCTCAGTGAAGGGATATCAGTTTACATCTAATCAGACAAAGTACTAACGTAGAACTCAAGCATTCTACTGCACTCAATTCTATGTGGGTACCTATGCAAGAAAACTCAGGAAACAGAACTTACTAACCTGTGAATCTAACATGCGTAAACTAAAGAGTAATCAGTTGTCCTCTTTAGCTAATTTTGTCTTAGTCTATACACTACAGGATATTTTTCACTCTTTGAGCCAACAAAACAAACAAATGTACTTGTTTAGACAGTGCCTATTTGACACAATAGGTGACATTTAGCTGTCTTCAGATCACTAACGCTCGCGGTGTTATCTGAAATGAACTTTTACTAACCAAACGTAGAAAAATCTCTTGCATAGTCATACTTTACATATGAACCTTCACCTCCCAATACAATGTCATAAGACATAACCACATTCATACAATATGAAGCCTCAAAATAGTAAGCATAAAATTACTATTTTAATACCCGTTTTGCTTAATCTACAAAATGATCCAAGCAATGTAAGATTTCATATGCTGCAAAGAAAACAATGTTTTGGATGTTTCATGATGTTTTGCAACGGAAGTTAGTCTTCCCCACATCCCATACTTTGTGGGGAAAAAAACTGAAACACCTGGCCTGCATTAAATTTAAGGCTAAGATTCAGCCCCAAGTAATACTAATATATATTTATAACAGAATCAATAAACTCACCTTATACAAGTTGGATAATTTTATGTGGGCATTCAGTTCATTGTGGAATCTTTCCTCCATACTAGCTTGCTGTTCTTTTGCCTAGTAAATTAAAGAAGAGACAGAGTGGGGGAGCATTCCAGTATTTCTAAGTCATACATTTTGTTTTTCAACTGTAATGCAACTGTAATGCTGTTACACATACAAGTGTAAACAACTATGAAGTGTTGTCTTATACATTGCCTTACCTCCTTCAGTTTATTCAAAAGGTCTTCCACATGCTTCTGAAGATTTTCATTTGACTGTTTTAAGCTGTTTACCTGTTCCTCCATTCTGGAAACCTGTTCAAAGAATAAACAAGAACACCATGCATAAACTTGTCTTTCCAACCCACTTTATTTTGGAAAATAGCCATCTCATTGTTTTTGACTTAAGAAAAAAATAAAATCCAGAAAGAGCATAAATGGTTACATTTTCTAACAGTCTTCGCTCCCAAAGAAATGGGTTTGCATTCAATTCAGCTAAACAAAAAAGTGAGTCCCTAGATTGCTCCGATTATGCATAACCAAATAAACCCATGAGCCTTGGTGCTGCTAAGTGCCACAGAAAATATGACCAATTGTCACAGTTAAAGAAACTGCTCAGGTACCCAAACAGAAACTCACTGAAGCTGAGTATTTTCAAAATACTGCCACTGGTTCTGCCATGTGTTTTGCTAAAGGAAAACAAAAATACCATCACCCCACTCTACAAACAACGTTAAGACAGATCCTTCTGCACCTTCCCCTTAGTAAGAATTGTATTCCCATACATTTTAATACCATTATACACTTTTGTTATCAGCAACTCCAAAATTTCTACCTTGTAATTAAAATCTTTGACTTCTCTATTTTAGATACATATTTCTTAAAAATCACAAGTTAAAAGAAAGAACACCTCCTTATTAATTGCAAAACCGACTTTTTTTTTTATTTTTACTCCAATACAGTTAATAAAGTACTTGGCTTTGTTTAGTACAGTTAATCAGGAGGTATAATATATAAGAAATGGCAAAAGCACTCAGTAATTACACTACCTCCTCCTTCTTGTTCTCCAGATTACACTTAAGCTCCAAGATTTCATTGCCTTTCTCCCTTGCAGTATGTAGAAGTTCATCTGTTTTGGCTTTCAACTCAGTGTTCAGCCATGTGTTTTGATTTTGTAGTAGCTCTTTTTCTTGCTCCAACCTTTTCTCACGGTACTAAAAAGAAAATTGCATAGTGTAATTGTACTGGTTCCACAGAAAATGAAGCAGCTAATCAAAGTACTATGATCAGAGTAGGAGTAACAGAAACGCACCATAATTTGGTAAATAGCACCAAATGACAGGCAGTGTTCCTTATTATATTGGTAAAACTAACTTACTAGTATCAAACTACAAACAATTTCTTGAAACTTGAGTTAGCTTCCTCAAAGTTTATGTTAGCTGGGAACATTAACTAGATTAATATCTAGTTAAAAGAAATAAATTAAGGTACCAAATTTTCTCTTTTCTCCTTTCCGTCTCTCTTTCAGTTCTTTATGGAGTTTCTTCTGCCCACAGAGAAATGGTGCAGGTTCACAAATAATTATTTTTCTCCTTTCTACCTGACTTCATGGATCTGGAGTCCTTCTTCCTAGTGGGCAGAAGCTGCCAGCATTGCCACCGATGAGGCTTCAACATGCTTGCCCAACTTGATGCCCCTTTGCCTTCTAAAAAATGTATGTCTCACTTCCAGTCAAAGCCACCGATTTTATACTAAAATAATTTGTTATAAATAACAGGAGTACGTTTGACCTACTTTCAAAGTAAAAAATGACAAAATGATGATTACATCACACATGAAAAACTACTTATTAGAACACTAACACCTACTATGCACATAAAGTACTACTCACCTTCACGGAAACATCTGATGTTTGAAGTTCATCCAACTTTAACTGAAGTTTCACCTTTTCTGTGTTTGCTTCTGTAAGCTTTTCATTTAAGCGTTTAACATCCTCTGGAGGAGGGAGGAGGGAAACCAGTGTTAAAAAAAGCTAATTGTAGAACCGTCAGTTTTAATTACTCAGCTTAACTAAATTGTAAAGAAAAAGAGGCAAGTTATAAAGTATGTAATTGTATATTGTGCAATAAAATACTGTATAATGTATGATTTTACATCTACAAAACCAAGCATCAAACTGCTGTGTTCTTCTGCAATTAGCATGTAATTTCCTGCTTTGTTTCCTCTTCTCTAAATACCGTTTCCTGCTAATCCATTATTTGGTGCTGCCTATACAAACTGGCTACTCCACATCAGTTCATTTGCTCAAGCACATCTTTTATTTAGCAAAATCATGTGAAGTATTTTATTAACATGTTCTTGGCTATACCGTTTAAATGTTCAACTTCCTGAGATCGTCTTTCACTTGTTCGAACCAAATCTCTCTTTTCAGCTTCCAGTTCTTCTTTTTCTCTACTTAAATGGCTCTGAAAAAATTTGCAAAAGAGCAATAAAGAAATGCGATCAGCTTTCTATAACAGTTTATAGTCACTACTTACACTTAGATTCACAGAGAAGCATACTAAACAACAGTAAGTTACCCCAGCCAACTATAGTGACTGAGAACTGGGATAACAGGCTTTTATAGTGGCCAGATGAATCAGTCTAAACTACCTAGTATGAAAGCACGGCTGCTTCCATTTTTTCTATCATATTAGGATATATAATTCAAACAAATGCAGGTTAATGTACCTCTTTTTTTAATGCCCAATAGCCAACACATTTCAATTAGTGGGTTTTCTCCCCATAAATCACTCTGATACTAATGTCTAGCTGGTCCTTTGTGCTTAAATGCAAAATGCCACTATCACGTAAGATTAGACAGCAAAGATGAGAGAAGTAACACACAGCTTTCAAGACTGTCATACTGAATAGGTAGTTTTCATGCCTTTCCTTTTCAATTGGCATAGAGAGGTCGAGACTGCCAGAAGACTCTCTCTGGTTCTAGCTGTATTTGAATGAAGATCAGAATGAAAATTGTTGAACTCAGAGCCAATGAAACGAACTAAAGGCCTAACAGAAATCTAAAACAAAGAATGGGAACTGTTCAAAAATGCATCTGATTTTAATATTCTTTGAGAGACAGCTTTGATAGTTAAGACTTATTTAACCAAATAAAACTGTTTCAATGAAAAGACATAACAGAGTAACCAAAGAATGAACACATACAAAAAATCAAAATCAAATAAAAGTCAATAGTCTTGGATCATTTATAGGCTATAGTACTGCCTCTGTCTTCTAAGATGTCAACACAAACCACTTCAGTTAGGCCTAGATAAGCCCCTCTGGAGAAACAATCAGATCTGTCTTCTCATTGTGGATAAAACAAGCTAACAATAATGTTTTTGCATCCTGCTCCAAAAAGTAGTGTTCTGCTGGACCAGCCAGTGGAGGTGACTCATTCTGCAACCCCATGACTTTCAAGCCTAATGCAAGGAAAACTGTGCCAGAGTATGGGAAAGGTTGGGGGAAAAACAGAATTCCTTTTTATACCTTTGTTCAATTTTTGATGTTTGGCTTAAAGTCACTTCAGAACAGGTTTCAGCTAGAATGAAACAATCCATCCAAACTGAAATAAAAGCGTCTGTTCTGACATACGTTCAACTGTAATTCAGTTTGCTAAAACACCAGCATTTCCTTAAAAAACCCACACAATTTTCCTGTACACACGGCCACACAGACATGCAAATATGTACATCAGTACATATTTGTACTGATACTGATACAGTCCAGTTTGGAAATTGATTGCTTTCTTTGCTGCAATGAGACAAGTGAACCAAAGTCTTTCAACTTATTGTCAAGTTCTTCCAGTACCTGGATGGCTGCATTACGATCCTGAGCAGCTTCAAGTTCCTTATTTTTCTCACTCAGTGACTTCAACTGTTCATCTGTTGGATAAAAAGAAAAAGTAGTGAGGTATCTCCACTGTAACATGACAGAATTCACTCCCCAAATGCAATTAACCCTAAGTTTCCCTTAACAACATGAAAAAAACCAAATAAAAAAGAAAAAAGAGAAAGAAGAGACAGACTAGGTAGTATCGTGGCAAATTAATGCAATCGTTAGAGCAGAGGCATTTACTGTTAAGATCAATACATAACCCACTGTATTACTATTACTACAAAATCAGAAAGCAAGTGGGTTTTTTTCCATTAGAACAAAAATTCCATTTCAAAAAAGGAGACTTGAATGCAAAAGCAAAACATCTCTCTACTTGCAGAAATAAGAAATATAGTTGATGGATGGATTTTCAACTCCTATTTAAAACTTAAAGCATTTCAGCATAACATTGGACTAAAGGACAAATATCCTGTCCAGCCTTAAGAATGTGCAGTTATACTTACGCAGTTTCTTAAGCTCCTCACGGAGAGTTTGACATTCTTGTGTCTCATTTACAAGTCTCTCCTGACTTTGAGCCAGACGCTTTTCTACTTCAAAGTACTGTTGTTCTGCAAAATAACAATGTTATCTCAATTTCACTTAATCAACATTTCTTTTTTTCTCACCTTTATCAAGCATCTTTATTAATGGACATCTGTATTAAATAATGGTATTTAAAAAGAATATATCTAAAAATATTAAGAGTCCAGTAGAATTTGAAGAAAAAAGTCTTTCCGAAGGCAAAAGGATTCATTTCAACATTGAATTAACATTGTTTAAAATACTTTGTTAGCATGGAAAGTGATATGTTTCCAGAAATGATCCACAAAATAACAGCCTAATCTTTAACATTTGTGGATGTAGCTAGAGAACATTGTACCAGCACAATTATAGAGTGTGGTCTCAGTTACATCAACTTAAAGCTTCTTTTACCTGTAGTGTATTTCTATACACATACAATAAAATCCACATAACCCCAGGTATCAAGAGATTTGATTTAGAAAATTTGTAATGAACACTACTTAAAATGAACTCTTGTTCTCTATCCTGCATATCCCATAGCACTGAAAAAAATAATTAGGTCCAAATTTTTGTTATCTGAAAGAGTAACTGTGTCACAGAGCTTATCTGTAAAATATTTAGTAAAAGCAGAACTAATCTCATTCTCAGACATAGTGATCTTCTAAGGAAGTACTGAGGTATTTTTATTTATCTTATGGTTCCTACCATATCTTATAATTTCAAATAATGCTGCCCCTCCAGCCACACATGAGAAGAAGGGACCTGAAAGAGACTAACCTGCTAAAATTTGTGGGTTAACTTAATTTACACTACAATTTATGAATTTACTTTGGCAAGATTTTCATTGTGAAAGAGACAGAAAGGTTGAAGGAAAGGTGGAAATAAAGTTTACATCACAAGTATGTCACCTATCTAACAAATTAACTCATATTCACAACTCTGCCCAGCGCTTACACTTATCTACACTCTTTAGTCCAGTTCTCTACTGGTATTATTTTTCTGTGATCAAGTAACCTCCAAATCAATACAAAAACATTGATTCTATCAGGAGCATTTCACAGAAATGTTATGGTCTTCCATGCAGAATTCAACAAAGCATAAACCGGAGACTATTTGAGAGCTGGGTAAACAAATCATTATTTCTCTTCCACGCAAGGATCAAAGCAGACTGAAGAATATCAATATTTGTTAAAAATCTGATGAAAAGCTGTTCTTTAAGCCCATTCTGAATGCAGTTTTAACCTTGAATAACCCTTTGCAAAAGGAAAAAAAAAAATAAAAATCAGACTACTCTCACCAAGCGAAAGTGACAAAAAAACCCCTATCATGTCTCAACTGAAGGGCCCCTTCCCAGCCAACGGACGCATCCCCGGCCTCAGGGCCCCTTCGCAGGCAGAGGACGCACACACCCACCGCACAGGTCCCAAGTCACCCCCGAAAGCGTTTTGAAGACAACAACGACTCGTCAGGCCCAGCCCTACCCCCCTCGCTCCTCTCATCAGAGGGGATCACAACACTGCTACTCGCTAAAAGCGCATCGCGGGGGTGGGGGGTCGGGGCACCAGGCCCAACTCCAGCCGACCTGCCAGCCTACTGCTCCTGCCCAGGCACTGGGAGAAGCGGATACCGCTCAACCCTTGGGCAGCGCGACCACCCCCGCACAGAGCACCCCGGGGCCTGCCCTGTTGCCGCTGCCCCTCACCTCCGTTCCCGTCCTCCCAGCTCCCCCCTCCCCACACTCACCGCTGTCCACCTTGAAGCGCTCATGCCTGGCTCGGAGCCCGTCGATCTCGCTCTGCTGATCGGCCAGGAAGCGCTCCAGCTTCCCCTGCACCGGTTTGGGCAGCTTGGAGAGCTCGGCCCGCTCCAGGACCTGCTGCAGCACAGCCGCCATCTTGAAAGCAGCCCTAAGCGCCGCTGCGCTTTCCGGCCTAACCGCAACGCGCCCGACGGCGCAGGCGCTACAATGCCGCATGCGCGAGCGGGTGGGCTGGGCCCCGCGGAATCATGGGAAGTGTGGTTTTCCAGAAGATAGCTGCTCGCCTACAAGCACTTCCGTTTCCGGTAGGGCAACGCTTTTCGCCATGTTGAGTGAGGCTATAGTTGCTGGTTGAGGCATGAAAGCCGCTGAAATCGACACAGGAGTCCCGAAGGCTTTGTCTGGAAGGTCGCCGCGAGGTGTCTCACTTTTCTAAGGCGTCCTGTGCTGCCGGGAGATGTAGGAGGAGGCGTTACCGCTTCCGCCACTCAAAGCATGGCGGTGCTGGCGCGGCGCTTTCCCTCGGCGCGCCCTTTTCCCGCGCTTGGCCCCGGAAGCCGCGAGGCGGGGGTGAGTTGGTGTGCGTCATCTTCCTGTGCCGGGGCGCGAGTGGCGCCTGCCGGTGACGTGCGCGTTGGCCACCTCAGTGCTCGGCTGAGGCGGCGGCACTGAGGTGGCGGTGGCCGAGTTTGGGGACCCGGCGGTGGCCGCGCCTGTCAGGCTAGTGCGGGGAGCGCTGGGGGTGGCCCGCGCCCCGAGGCGGTGGGAGAGCTGTGCGGGAGTGACCGCCGAGCTTTGTCCGGGCTCAAGTGCAGGTGGGTGCAGAGGTGTGAGGCGGGTGACAGCCATCCATTTCGCCCCGGTCCAGAGCTTCAGCTCCGCCATCCCTGTGCAGCTTTCTCCGACAGACACCTTTGCAGGGACTCAGAATGCGCTTTGCTTCCTCACCACGTGCTCTTTGGCTTCAGCGTTTCATAGTTAATTTTTGTGAAAGTCTTCAATGCATTTAGCCGTTTTCAAAATAGGCCTGCATGGAAGGGAGGAGAGTGTCTGTGGTGGTCCCTATGTGCTGGGTTCTGGATTCATGTGGCTACTGATGGGAGCTGTAAAGATGGCCTTGGGGTGGTCCACAGATTCTGTACTTTTAATGACTTAGGAATTGGAAAGACAATTGTGCACAGGATGTTTAATTACAGTATGGAACTTAGCAAATCTCTTGAAGAGGAGTGTGAACACAAAAGATGAATACTTTACATTCTGACCTTTGATGAAACATGGCGCAGCAGGAAATTGTTGCTTGGAGATACGTATTTTGTAGCATTTGCTTGCATGACTTGCCATGTTGTTGCAGTGGCAGGTATTTAAAGTAGTTTTCTTTCAAAAAACAATCACGTACTTTTTCCTCTAGTATAGACAGTTGTATTTTTTGTAAAAAAAAAAACCAAAACACTTGCAGATCATAAAGCTACTTAACTAAACTTTATTGACAGATAAAATATTAACCTATTCAGGATCTTTTGTATGAGACTCATGTAACCAGTGTAGTATATATACTTTCTTTGACTTTATGCATTATTTGTTTTGTAGGTTGCAACTACAATACTCGGTCCTAAACCTGCAGCAATGGGTAGAACTTACTTTGTTGAGGAAACTATTGGGCAGTATCTCTCAGACCTCAGCACAAAATTAAAGCCTTATGTCGCTGGCCTGTTAATAGGGCAGGTAAGTGTGTAATACTGTCTGTTCCATTCATTCATGTTAATAGGGGAAAACTCCCTTGGCCTTATACATCCGGGATAAGTCTATTAACATCACATTGAGCTTGTATAATGCAGGAGGGTGGTAACATGACCAGAAGGGACTTCTGTAAAGGGTTTGTAGTGTCAACCAACTACTGAAGTCTTTTAAAATTGTTTTGTGAAAGATACGACACACAGAAGAATTAAAATCATAAAGATAAAACTTATCACTAAACAAGGCTTTAAGGCAAAGGTGAAGTCATGAATGAATTATTTTTGTAACAGATTACTGTGGAGTTTAATGATACCTACTGTAAAGCAGACCTTACAGTTACTATACTACACAGTATATTCTTAGACTTGGTATCAACCTCAGGCTATATTTGCTTATATTGATGTTTTTGAAAGTGTTCCCCGCAAAGAGACTACATAATTCGGGCTGTTCGAACACCTCCAAAGGAAGAGCAGAAGGAAGACAGCATCAGTCCTTCAAAACTGGCATCTGTTGATGAAGAATGGATAACTGCACATGCCAGTCAGGTAGCACAGTATGAATTAATGAAGGGGGCGGGAGGAACAGAAAGGAAACGTCTTACAAAAAACATCTCATCACTTGTGTAATCTCAAGCCTTTTTCTCAAAGAACCTTCCTAACCATGCTAGGCACAGATATTTTAAAATAAAATATCTGTATTTTTTTCAAAGTTTATATCAAGTTATATGGTTGCTAGATCTCTGATTCGTGTTAATTTTTATTTTTAAGGTTTCTAGAATGCTTCCTGGAGGCTTATTAGTTCTTGGTGTATTTATTATTGCAACTCCAGAACTGTCAAAAGATAGTCAAAATGCTTTGCGCAAGGTAAGCAGACTTCTTGGTGGAAAGACAGGAATATCTTTAGGTGTGTAGCAGAATAGTTTTCTGTCATTGTCTTGAGTATAATGGTTGTTTTGTTATTTATTTTTAAGAGCACAAATGTTCTGGTTTGCTGTATGGTTTTGAGACTGAACCTCAGAAATTGCTGTCCTTTGGAGCTGTATCACAGCTTATATTTGCTAACTTTCTGTTTCTTGTGATGTTTGTTACTGCAATAGCAAATCTTACTGTATTTACTGAAAGTGGACATTAAGGAAAACACCTTCAAGGTTTATATTAAGCTAAGTTCTTATGGCACAATTGTTAGCTTTTTTTGTCTGAATGATGACATTAGAAATATTTACAATACTGAAATATCTATAGTTCTCCTTTAAAAGGAGTATTGTGTATAGAACTAGTGGTATTTGACTTAGGTGTGTGGGTTTATATTTAAAAACTACTTAGGATGTGCTACTCTGATACACTTAAAATGCATTTTTGCTATAGTATTGGGGCATCTAGTGCCACATTTAGTTTCTGTTCTGTAGATGTAGGTTCATTTTATCATTTTCATAAGGTAAGTGTAATAAGTGATTTAAACATGAGTAGGTTTTGAAACCTAAGGTCCAAGATTCAGTTTTGGCAGTGCAGCTCAATCGCATCTCAGTTGTGATTACTGAAACCAGTAGCCAGCAAAAAAAGGTGAGCTGTGTCCAGGTCATCAGCAATTCCTGAATTAAATATTTTTTTTTTTTTTTAATTGGTAGCTATTTTGCACAGCTGTCTTTCTGGATCTTCAACCAATAGGCATAAACATGTAATATTTTTTCAGGGATAAAAGCATACAAGTTGAATATGTGAATTTGTGTTGCTTGGTTCAGTTTATAAGGAAGCTGAATTAAGATTTCACAAGCAACTTTCACTTTGGAGTAAATTGCCTATGAATCTTTATTGAATGTTCTTTTAATATGACATTTTGGTGGCATGTAAGCTTTATTTCCCATTTATGCATAATTACGATATCATTTGGACTTAGAACTTTAGGGCAAGACTATTCTCTAGAAATTATAATGCATTATTTTTGTGGAAAAATCTATAATACTTTTTTTCATCGTTAGCTCATCTTCTCAGTGGAAAAGTCCTTGACTAAAAGAAGGCTCTGGAAACCTGCTGAGGAGGATGTCTCAGACAGAGCAGCTCTTCAAATTTGTTCTGCTACAAAAAAGTATCCTTTATGAGCAAGGTTTATTGATTGAGACTGCTACCCCCAACCTTGTTCTGTAGTTATTTCTGAATAAATGATAAATTGGGAGGAGGAAGTTGTTTGAGTTCAGACAGGCATAGATCAGTAAATTGAAATCATGAAGTTTTCTCATTAGCTGTGAGTAAGACTATTAACCCTCTTATCATTGCAAAATTTCCATTGTTTCTTACTGTTAGGTTTGTGTGTGTAGTAGTGGCATCAAATTATGCCTTCCCCAGTCAGTTTTGATTTGCATAAATTGAAGAAAACGTGTAAAATACCGTATAGCTTCTTGAGCTTGCTGTTACCAATGATACTTACATGGAAGTGGGCAAGTAGCAGGCATGTGGGATCTGTATTAGTGCAGCAGAAGAATGCTAGGTCCGTTGATAGTGAGATAATACAAGGACAGAAAACAAGGCTTTTCCTTGGAGAGGTGAGAGAGACAAGGACAAATTACAAATTGGTGTGTTGGTGGTTCTCCTGGTGAATATCTATTGATCTTAATGTATTTGTAAGAGATGGGACAGCATCACTATGGTAGTTGGAGTTTACAGTCAAATGTTTTTCCACTTTTTTACACTAATGAAAGGCGAGAACTTTCTTCAGACCATAAATTAGCTTAACAAAGAAGTTACAGACAAAGTAACTGTGAATTGTTCTTACTTGGTTTTTTTGCTTTTCACTGGATCTTTTTCTTTAAGTAGCAAAGAGTAGTTTGCCGAACCTATGATGTGCGAGATCCAAAGGTAAGCATGTCATCCTGTGTGTTGTATACAATTTTTAATGCATGACATGTAATGTTCAAAAAAAACCTCTCTGAGTTATACAGTGTTTTGTGTAGATGTTTTATTGGTTATTTCTGCTCTCAGAGTTCAGCTAAACCAGCAGATTGGAAGTATCAGAGTGCTCTGTCTGCTTCCTGGTTAGCTTTGGACTGCACAGTAAATGTTAATATTCACATTCCACTTCTTGCTACTTCACCTAACCATGATTTGGAGAAGAATACCAAGGTAACTAACCAGCTGCACCAGTTGAGTAGTTGGTCTCTACGCTACTTTTTCTGTTGAAAATTAAATGTGAGAGGAAGATTTGAATCGTGTGAGTAGAGGAGTAGGACTAATCGGTGGAGAATGTTTGGCAGTTCCTCTTTTAAATGTAGTTTGGAGTTACAATGAAGCATTCATAGTATAAAACGTGGATAGCTTTTCTTCTGCTATGCTTAGTGTTAGCAGTTTCCTTTGCTCAAACCTATTTAGGAATTGTCATGAGTATTCCAACTAAAGTCTCCTCTGCTTCACCTAGTGAAAGGTTGTGTCCAATTAGAACAGGGGTATGAGGTGCTTTTAATATGAATTGACTTTCAATCGGCTGCATCTCTCTCTACAAAAATCAAATCTCTGAGGTAGCACTTAAATATTTTGAAATGCTTGTTTGTTAGTGGGTATATTCTGAACATGTTTTAAGATTTAGCTTTGGAAAAACATAGACAGATTTTTCAGAGACTTTAAAACTCTCTTGGAGTAACTGTTGAAATGTGTATTTCTATAATTTTCAGCATGATAACGTCCAACTGCTTTAGTGAAATTCCCTTTCCTCTTTCTTATGGGTCTTTGTGTTCTCACTTTTTTTAAAGAATGGATTAAATCGATGGTCAAAACAAATAGAAGACAGTGTTTTTCTGATCAATGGACAAGTTAAAGATGATGATACAGAACTACTGGAAGGGCAGGTGAGTGCCGAACAACAAGGAATTAAACTCTAATAAATGTGTAGTTAGAACCTCCAGTGTGATAAAGTATTGGCTGATATGTCTTCTGTACAATATTTGTGGATCTAATTGGCCTTTTTCAGGTAAATAATACACAGGACTTCTTGTGTTCCCATCTTCATTGCTGCAAATTGCTTCTTCTTCCTCTGGCAATGTGAATACAATAATTATATGTGAAGTTTGACTAAATTTTTTTCTATATGCTGTCTCCTGATTAAAGAACATGAGTAAGGTGTGAATGTAGGTGATGAGATTTCTAAGATCTACGTATGTCTAAATGTTTAACAAGGGGTGGGAACGCATTTGTTTGGCTGATGCATTCATATCTTTCTTCAGTTTTGTAATTATATGGTCATGGCTGTTTTCTATGTGCCATTTTTCTCTCTTAAAAGCTGTAAACTAGGGCACATTTTATACCAGAGTGAGGAGATTTTCATTCAGGGAGATTTTTTTCCTGTTTCATGACACACAGAATTTTTTTCACCCTCAGAAAAAGTTAAGAGGAAATACTCAATCCAGCACTCGGTTTTCTGATGTCAAAGTTCTGACACAACTGGTAAGTATTTAGTGTCTTGTAAAGTATAACCTCTGTTATCCTATAAAGTAGAATAAAAAATAAAAGAACATTCTGAATTATTGTCTAGAAATCCAGCTTATTTTGTCATGAGACTTCTTATTCCCCGTGGATATTGGCTGTGGAACTGTGGACAGATTTGTATATTTTGTGTCTTTGGAAATTCTTGTGCTGTGATAACTGCATTGTCTAAGAATTGCACAGTACAGCTGCAAGAAAAATTTGAAAAACTGGTTATAGAAATGAAATCCTGCAAACTGATTCATTTGTTAGTAGAATACCTGTTAGTACCCGCATACCTTGATTTCAAGATGACTTTGCATCGTTCTGAAGTTCAGAATCACCCCCATGCTTCAACTTGCCATGGCTAGCTAGCTATGGACATTTACTTGAATGCTTTTGTCAGAAGCTCAGTCACTGGATTTGAATTAAGGTACGGATCCTGTGAGCTGAATCATAATCTGAAGCTGTCAGGTCTGTGGCAGGAGTTTCCTCTCTACCAGAAGTTACGCTGACTTGAACCCTGAATTATGTGCCCTAGTCTAGGTCCTAAAGTCCAAATGTGTCCAGGAATTGTCTTGTAGGCTTCTTCTACAGCATAGGCCATCCTGTTTCGTCAGGTTGTTCCTGGTTTATCTAAAGTTATGTTCAGCAAAACTTTTAGAAATGTTACATTTTGTTGATACGTTGTGCAGTTCTTGTGGAAGTTACGCATCCCCGTTTTTCCAGGTCTTGTCTCAGAGTGCTTCATACAATACACTCATGGTTTTGGTAATTAGGGTGAATATTTCTAGGCAACGGTTTGATACAGTTCTAAATGTGACTGCATTTATAATTTAGTACTGACTGGTGGGATGACTCTCAGGATACCATAGGTTATGCTGACTATATAGTAAACATACAAACTTCACTGTTTAAAAAAAAAAAAAAATCTTGAAAAGATTTCTAGATTGCAATACTAGTATTAGCCACAAGCCACTTGCCTGGAAGGTTTTAGAAGTCTTACAGACACAAATATTTAAATCGCAAGAAATGGAATATCTGGAAAAGTAAATACATTTTCTATAATGGAAAAGGAGAGAGACTTTCAGTCTTAACTAACAAAACTAAAAAAAAAAAAAAAATTAGAGTTATAAATTATGAGGGAAAACAGGTTATATGTAAACATCTTAAGGTATGCTATTAATTTCCTAGTTCTGTTTTTTGTTACTCATGCTGAAAGTGCCTTGGTAACAAGATAAAACTGAAATGTTTATTTTTCAGTCCCAGGGTTCAAGTCATAGATCAACAGCTACAGTCCAGGTCTGCAGTGGTGCCATAAATCTCAAAGGTGCTGTGAAGTGCCGAGCCTACATACATAACAACAAGCCAAAAGTTAAAGAAGGTATTCAGGTAGTGAAAAGGTTGTTAGTTCATAAGAAACATTTTTCTAAAATACATGAAATTTGTCACACTGGTTTTTCTTTGCCAAAATGACATGGTCTAAACTGGGGTCAGAATGTTCATCCCTTTTGAACATAGGGATTGTTTTAGAAACCATCTGTGTGCCTATGTGGCAGATTCAGTTCCTTTTTCACTTCTAGCAGGTATGTCTCCTGTTGCTAAGGCTGTTTTCTGGTGAATCTTTGCACAAATTGTCAAACTGATTAAGTTTTGAAGAATTTTCTTAAAATCAAGAAAAACTTACAGGCTATATTTTTGTATGTGTAGAGGGAAAATACAGATTTATTTGTTCAGTGAATTTCCCCCCCCCCCCTTATTGAGTCAATGACTTATGATTGTTTTTGTTTTTAATGGTAATGTCTAGAAGTTGTCAGTTCTTATTCTAACAATACTAAAATTTTCCTCAGCTTTTCATTTTTGTTTTGTTGGTTTTTAATTCTTTTGATGTGATCTCTTTATTGGACTTTTTAAAATTCTCTTTAGAGTTTTTATTTTCTGGGAAAAACTATTCTTTCAACATGGGTTAAACCTACGAGGGACTTATGTTATTTCTTACTAGTCAAAAGCTTTGCAAATGGCTGTTATATTACCGATGGTTTTGCTTTGTCCTTGCAGGCTTTGAAAAGAGATATAATAAACACATTGAGTGATCGGTGTGAAATACTATTTGAAGATCTGATTATAAATGAAGGACCTCACAAAAAAAGTAGGAATTTAAAAAAAAAAAAGCTTACATTTACAGTGAATTTTGGATCTTTTAGAAAATTCTGCTGTTGTACTGAAGTTCCAGTATGGTTAGAGCAGAATTAAAAGCAAATGGGACAATTTCTTTTTGGCAGCCTTGACTTTTTGTTAAATCCTGAGAATTTTTGTCAAGTTTAGATATGTTCTTTGGCATCACAGCTTTCACAGCAAGTTTGTAGTTAGTTCTCATGACCACAAAATGCAATTTCAGCTTCTTTCTCACTGAACAGAAATTTTGTAATTGTTAAAAATTCTGTAGTTCAAACTTCTGTCACTGAAGTTCTAACTGCAACTTGCACATTTTAATTTTTTTTTTTTTTTTTTTAAATCACTGTATGGTTTTCCTATTAATATTGAAGTATGCTGAAGTTTGGTAGGATTAAAAGAACTAGCTGGACACAGCCTTCCATGTTCTTATATCACCTATGTGGCGAATGCTAGTGGACGTGAGCTCTGAAGTTCAATAGTTCATCTCCATTAAATTAGATACGGCATTGTATGTGGTGATTATGATGTGAAGAAGTACTCTGATTTTTTTTTTTTTTTAACTAACTGTACAAATATATCATTTGTGTTTTCTCTGCCCCCTGGACTTAATTCTCTTCATCAAATACTATTTTACAAGCTTTGTGTCTTTTAAAGAAGTGGATCTTATTTCAGCACCATGAATAATTGCTGGATTGCATTAGCTTGAATTTAACAGAGCACCATGCAGTGTCCAGAACACAGTGCAGGTTGACCTAATGAAACTAAAACTGCCTATTGTGATTATATTATATTAAAAACTATGGGGGTATGTGCTGAGACCAGATCTCCTAGCTCATGCTGGGTGATTCTTTAAACTTCTTTCAGTCAGTGCAATAGTATCAAGTTTTCTTCTTCTTGTTGTGGTGTTTGCTGTTTTGTTTTTTTTTTTTAAACCAAATGTTATTTGTTAATTGCAATATCAATTTAAAGATCTTTATAAAAAGGAAGACCTTTTAAAAGACACGTCTTTGGTAGTGATTTTATCAAAAATAGAAAAGAAATGGAAACATGTTGATTGTGTGAAGAAAAACTATTCGTGTTCGGAATTACCATTTACTTAGGATAACGTGGTTTATTCTGATGTTAGCCAACTTTATCCAACGATTTAAACGATGTTTTCAATTGCATGCAGTTTTCAGTTTTCTCTTTAGGTGGCACCCGTACTTTGTGGCTTTATGGCATAAAGCAGCCAAATGTTTGCAGCCCTTTGTGCTGTTCTGTGTACGCTCTTATCTGCAGTCTTTCCCAGAGTACCTTTGCTAGTTGTTCTAAACACGAAAAGATGTCTGTTTAACATTTTATGGTCTGTTTTGGAGGTCTCCCAGGTATTTCTGGAGAGACTAATGTAAGAACATAGATCAGTGTAATAGCAGCCAAAACTTTCGTAAAACAGTAACAACTAAACAAGCCATGCCTGAAAACAGGATTTTTACATGGAAACCTTTAGCAGTTCTTTTGCAATAGTTTTATCTTACGGTCAGAGATTAATGAGGAATCTTATCATAACTGGCTTTTGTTTGGATGGTATTTTTCCCTCTTTTCTTTCAGATTTTGAGAGGGAATATCATGTCTTACCTCAAAGACTGTTTGTCCCTGTTGCTGGATCCAGTGTGATGCTCAGTGATTATAAGTTTGGTGATGAGGCTGATAGAGAAATTCAGGAACGTTTTGTTGAGATGTTGGATCAGTCTGTGCAAGCTGAAGATATCCATATAGCAGAGGAAATTAACACAGGTAAATACGGTATCTGAGAACAGGATAAACTGCATCATGGATTACAAAAATGTTGGCTAATAGCATAGGCCAGTTTTATCCAGATAGGGATATGCTTAAAGTTGGCTTAGTTCATATCAAGCTCTAAGGGTTTATATGAATCTAATTACAGTTGAAATATATTTGAGAAAAGTGGTAAGGGTTCTTACAGTTTTTGTATTTGACTTGTAACAGACCTCTCTCTCCTCTCAAATATTTGGCTCTTTCACTGCATTTTCTGTGCAAGCATGGTTGCAGCTCATGAAATACAGTTCAGTTGAACAAGGTTTGCATATATGACTGCACATGAATTAAGGATGATCCTACATTGGCAAATAAACTGTAAGAAAAACATGTAAAGCTTTATATTCTGGTTACTTTTTCAGTAGTTCAACTTTGCTGGTTTAAGAGCTGAGTAGTTCTGATACTACTTAGAATAAATTAGAATAAGAAGTTGAGAGCTTTAGTCAAATCTACTGGTTCTTCACTAAATATTAAAAAAAATACGCATATAGTCTAATGTGTCTTTCAGGAAGCTCTCATGCTAGAGCCTGACTCTCAGAAATACAAAGTACCTTTCTTTGTTCTGAGTGTTTTTAATTTATCTATCAAATGCAGTGCCCAAAACGGAAGTTTTGTGACTCAGCCAAAATTGAAAGAAAATTGAGAGAGCTTTTCATTTTCTGCCAGATGTCTTATAAGTTTATGATTTGATTATGAGACTGTTATATGGCTTTTAATAGAGATATTTTGCTATAATTTAGTTAGTCACTTTCTTTTTCTGAATATTTCTGGTTTATATTGCTTCCTGTTGTGGGTTTTATTTTTTTTTTTTTCCAGTACAGCTTTGATTTCAATGTAGGAGTCAAATCTGTACTTAAAATGCATCTAGTAATGCTTCCTGTGATCTTATGGAAGAGATTTCTCTTCTTCCCTTTTTTCCCCCATCCATGTGAATATGAGCTACAGGTTACAGTTTTAAATTTTTTAAAAAATAACACTTATTCTCAGATAAGAACTTTGGACACTTCTTGATGTTGGCATTTAAGGGCAAAAAATGGAAAACAGCCAGGAGCTTGCTGTGTAGGGTGAACTGTAACTACTGGTATTCCACTTGACCTACTTTTCTACTTGGAGTGTTTTTTGAGTTTCTTAATTTCAGAGCTAACCATAAATTTCTAAATTAATCAGTTTTCCCAGATTTTAACTAAACCTGTTAGCAGTGAGTCTGACTGATTATCTTGAGAAGTAAAAGATGTACACAGCTCAAAAACCTCAAGAAAAACAGGAAAGCCAATAAAAATCTCTCTTGCATTATAAGAATAACTTTAATAATCTTAAAGCTAATTATTACTGAGCTTTAAGGAATTAGTATAATTTAGGGAAGCAAATTAATATTGTTGTAGCAGGGGAGATAAGCACAGGAAGGAGAGAGATGATTCAGTTTAACTTTATTGTGTATGTAAGGATGTATGATCTGGAGGGCAGAAGAAAGCACGATTAGAATAACAGCAATGCATCACAAAGATTTCATACCATTAATACATGTAAAATGATGTCCAGGTAGCTCACAAAATGAGTTTGTGTGTTCTTGTAGCTTGCTCGTTATAGAGTTAGGTGTGGGGGATTTCTTTCTTTTTTTTTTTTTTTTTTTTTTTAATATAAATTAAAGTGAGTGCATAGCAGTGGAAAGGGAGAAGCATACAAAGAGGATTTAGGATAAAAACTTAGACTGGCCTTGTCCCATGGAACACCATAAGGTTTGTCCGTAGAATGGGTTCTCTTAATAGCGACGACAGTAATAATGCTATCAGCACAACGCTGTTTGATTCTGGTAATTATTCTTATGGCATTATTAACTGGTGATTTATTAAAATCACCAGTTATTTATACACTTTTATTAAAGCCAGGAAGGCTGTTTAGAAATTAGACCTGTTAAATGTGCTTTTTTTTTTTTAAAAAAAAAAAAAGTGTTCTGCTGTGTAAGAAAAAGCATTAATTTTGCAATTTGATTTTTATTGGTACTTTGGTATGAAGTGTCTAAGTATTGCTGTAAACATGTTTTTGTGACATAATGAGAGTTTGGGGTTTCCCCTGTGTAAAGGCTTTTTCAGTGCATCATTCCAATTTGGGTAGTGTTTGCTGTTTCTCAAAGCTTTATTAATAATAGTCAATATTCAGTAATGGTATAAAAATTGGTTTGTAGTGAATTTTGACAACAGTCTTTCTCTCTGTATCAAAATTCCTGTGGTCTTAGGCACCAGCCTTGAAGTAACTGGAAATGCTATTTGTAGTGAAGTTCTGGGGAAAGTTTGCTGATAAAATGAGTTGTTTAAAATTCAAGAACATGAGCACGCTTTTCAAATAATTACTTTTTTTGTTGCTCTTTAGAATATGCACTTGAGAAGAAGATGATCTAATCAGTATAGCCAAAAGATTTCTTTTTAGGCAGCTTTTAGTCAAAACATACGAAATAAAGTTATTTTGAGAAGGTCAGTTTTATGTGCTTGCTTAGTACGGCCTCTGGTGCCGTCTCCTACAGTTTTATTATCTTGATTCCTTGTACAGCTCTCCAGTGAGGTCACTACTGGGTCATGCTTTAGAATTGTTACATGGAAAATAGAAAGAAAAAACTGACCTATTTATAATTGAAAGATATAAATAGTTCTAACACTGTAGTTTCAAGGTATTTAGTCCTTTAATACAAGCAATTGAAAGCTTTGCATTTATGATTGGCTTTACTAAATCCCTGCTCCTCCTTGGTACAGGAGGTGGGGGTGGTGTGTTAAATACCCTGAGTGGATAAACATAAATAAGACTTCAGTAGTGGTAATCACTTCCCCATCTTTGTTAGCAAATTGAAAAATTTAATGAATAATTAAGGATTCATATAATTGGTACTAGAAAGCATCTGCTTTTGAAAACTCTGTGTGATTTACACTACAGCTGCTTCAAATGCAAGTTTTCCATAACTTAATGGCATAAATGCGTTTGGTAACTAAATAGCTCAAGGGTGTTTCTTTTCTCTTTCTTTCTTTTTTCCCCTGAGCAAGCAAGCATTGCTGCCTTGATGTGCAGCTTCAAAAGTTACCTTCAGAAAAGTGCAACAGTTCTTATGAAGGTGCAAAGAAACAAAGTTAGAGGGCATAAACTATCCTACTTGCTCATCAAAACTAAAGCAGAAAGAAACCTGCTGGATCTCAACTTCAAAGGCGACCCAAGAAATGTGGTCAGATTCTCCAGAAGTGATGTGTTATTTTAGGGAATTGAAAACTCTATTAATGTGGTGCTCTTACTGTGCTAGTTAATTTACTTACTTAAAAAGCTATCTTGCAACAATTAATAATTCATTTACTCTAGTTGAAGATTTCTGCTCATATTTGAGGCAGATGAGGGTGTGTTTTCCTTTGCACAGAAAAAATAATGATGAAACTACAGCCTCATTGCGTACCAGTGGGCTTCAGAGATAAGTGATAATTTCTCTTCAGAAAAGCACCCCTTGCACTGAAATATTGTGTCCTTATGTTTATTTTACATGTATGTGCAGCTTGCAGAGAGATCTCATAGCAATGTTTATGCTTAATGTATGCATATGTATGTGTATGTATATGTATGTATCTTGCTATCCTGTTAAGCTTCATATTGGACAGTTATTAATTGCTCTGCTGTAGTACATCCTATACAAAGCCAGTGGGTTCAGGATAAAAATGGCTAAAGACAGGTCCTAAATGTCTAGTTTGATTGCTTTTGTGTAACAGCAAATCTTGTGCAAGTTTGACTTCAGAAGATTTTGAAGACAATCATGCACATGACTCATCTTAGATGACAGAAAGAACTGTTCTGATCACACATCTAGATTATACGTTTCCCCCATAGCTAATGATATGATAGAGAAAGTACTTTTCCATGAATCATTTTCATATGAATCACACAAGGGATGTGCCTTATTACTCAACTATATAATTTATAATTTATAGGTGATTGACAATCCCACTCTGGAAATGGGAGATCTCTTTTTATTTAGATCAGTATTTCATGGACTGCTAAAATTTCCTATCTGGTACTTCTGTGGGTTTTTCTTCATCATCTTCTGAACAAGAACAATCTGTTAGTCTTTTTCTTTCTTAGCATGCCCATTCTGTTCTTTCCAAAGACATCCAGATCTCACTGCAATAGCACAAACATGTTCTCTTATGTTTACTTGTCCAGACAATACCTGCAATAGTAGCTACTGAATTGTAATCAGAACTTTTGACAAGTGATGCCTTAGCAAACTATCCTGGGAACAGGAAAGCAAATTCAAGGTCTTTGGCACACCACCATCAAGTAGCCTTATCACTGAACTGCGTAGTCCAAAGCACGCTTTCTCTGTGTGGGACAAACGAACAAGTTCAGCTAGAGGGCTCAAGATTAATCCCCTTCTTTCTCTCCTCCCCCTCTCTAACAAGCTGGATATAGGCAAGTGATTAGGGGAATCTTTGGAAAGGAAATAGATATGGGTTTGAATCCCATCAGTCTGGAAATAGAGTCAAGCTCTCTCATATCCTGTCTGAGCAGTCTAAGGATTTAGTAATTATTCCAAAGGGGAATGTGTCCTCTATGCCTGCTCTGAAAATGTATTTTTAAGGGATCTTCAAAAAGGAATTTCTTTGCTTTGAAAAAAAGCGTTTGTGGCTGTTGGGTAGGGAAATGATGCTGGGCTCACGCTTTTAGTGGCAATGGGGTTTGCATGTAACCTGAACTCTGGACAAATGGCTTTAAAGTGAAAACTTTGATCTTAGAAGGTGGTTAATGGTTCATTTTGGTGGTTCCTTCTCAGAGCAGGCAGATTCTCCGCAGGTTACATAAAGGAGGTTGGGTATGTTATTCTGGAAGCAGGGTGTGGAAAATGAGTTTTGGAAGAGGAACTCCTTCCAAATGTACTCCAAATGGATTTTTTCTCTTTATTTTCACTCTTCCAGCCATATAGAGTAGTGTAGTACTATACTGTTGCTACTATACCTTTTCTACTGCGATATACTGGGGTTTTTCCTACCATAAATGTGCTTTATAAACAGTTGATACTAAGTTTTTGGCCTTTTGCATTAATTCAACTGTAAAACACAACTGTTAGCTTTTCACCTAGTATTTACTTCTTCACTTGATTTCCATGCAGTTGATATTCATCCAGTTACTGAAAACATGGATGACACACAACAGAAGCAAGTGACCAAAGCAACGCTGCTGTTGAAACTTCAACAAAATATGGGTATGTTACTTCCCTGATTTTACTATGGCAATCCAGAAACTGTAATGGGCCCTTTCAGTATTGTTAGATTCCACAGCATTATTAATAAACTAGTGAGATTAATGCAATACTTTTCTAAAATGAGTCCCCATTGCAGTGTTGTACGTTCAGGGTGTTTCTGGGGAAGAAAGAACCACAGCCCAGTGTTGGAACAAAACCAGTGTTTGCATTCATTCAGCCTACAAGCCAATACAAAAGGCTCATGTAGCTTTATTTCTGTTTTGGAGAGCCACCACATCTATAATTCTGTACTTAAAAAAACCCAACACAGTTGAATGCCTTTGTCAAGTAGGCATTCATAAATTGGCTAGTGACTCACTAATCTTCTTCCGAAGCTGACAAATACATATGGGCTTGAGTGCTAATTGTCAGCCTCAGTATTTCAGGGAACACCAGCCACAGAACTCTTCTTTCAAATACAACTTCTCCATGATACTCCTTCATCCTGCTTTCATATATCTGCTGCGCTTAGTACAGTTCTCTTTGCCGTGAGCTTTGACTGTCTTTTCTGTATTAAAAATTACATTTTAGTCAACAAAACAGTAAGTTCTGTTTTCTGTTAATTCTTAGAAGTAGAACATGGCAACTGGAAGGTTAAAAGAATAGTAGCAGTACATGTGTTTGCTTTGGATGTAAAAATGTTTTCTGTTGAGTCATCACTCAGGTGTTTTGGTTTTTTTTGGTGTCATCTTCTTAACTGCATCAGTAACAAGCATGTTAATAGGAAAATGACTGTTGTGCTACAAAGAGACTTGCAGAATAGATGTAGTGCCACACAGAAAAGAAAAAACTTACTAGCTTTTATTTCTTAAAGCTTAAAATTTTTGTTATTTTTCCTAGTCTGATTCCTAGAATTAAGCAGTAGTACAGAGTCAGTGCATTGTTTTGTAGGCTGGGATAGGGGTAAGGTACTACAGAAGTATGCAGTCAGCTGGACTTCTGGAAGGATCCTACTCTGATTAGAAATGTCATGTGGAGCTTTTATAATTTAACTATTTGACATTGTAGTTTTAGATTTAGGCTTAGCAGTGGTAGATATTTTTTGGGGTGGCTCTTACTGTTTCTCCTCCTGCTTGTCATTCACCTTGACCCTGCCCTCTACACCCTAGCTGCTGCTGATTGTGCTGCCCTTGCCACTCACTGAATGAATTTCCTTTGTTATTTTAGGTGTGGTAATAGCAGCTGCTGTTGCAGTCTTTGCATCGATCTTCTCTTTCAATTACTTCAGTGATTAAACTCAAGCAACCAGAGCTTCATGGAAGTATTGGCCAGTTACAAGATGGAAACATCTGGGTTTAATATATTAGTAATTAAGAATTGTTACCTAAATATCACCAGTTAGATGTGCAATATAAATTGTAACGATAGGTTCAGTTACCTTGTTCCAGCATGCACTTACTATATCAAGTAGAATCCTGCGGTTACAGTATCAAGTAGAAGGTGAATCAAGTTTACAAGAAACTAACCCTGTCACTCTGTATAAATGAATGACAGTATTATTTTCTAGAAAGATCCCTTAAACAAATGTAGAACCTTCATTTTCTTCCTACTTTGCTGTTTTAATGAAAAATGCTACTACAGGTGTTTTTCAGGCTATTGGCAGGACTAGCATAGTTACCTGATGTGACAATTCTTGCTTTAAGCGTTCCTTTGCTAAGAGAAATCTCATCTTGTTGAAGTTTATTGGGGGAAAAATTAGATTTAATGAAGCCAGCATCTCATCATATGCATTGTTTTCGGTAATGTTGGTTAACTAGCATAATAGATATACAAATAGTTTCTAGTAGTTTAAAGACTAGTCCAATTCAGCCTGTAAATACCTTAGTTTAAGACCTGGAAGACTCAGAAATCAATAAAATGCATAGAACTTTTGAGATGTCTTTATGCTGCCTTTTACTTGGTGACTCTTGATGAGGGTTTCTCTGTCCAGCTCTGATTCAATCATCATTCTCTTGGAATGTTAACTATTTCAGCAACAGCTACATCTGGGCAGCCTTTGTGGATTACCTTGTAGATACATGCAATTTGTCAAAATTGGTTGCTAATCAGGATTTTTAGACTATAAACAGATGGCTTTCCATTATGAGATATTTTCCTGGCTATGTTAGTAATATTATTGTTTAGTTGCCATGAGGTGATCAGAAGGAGGGAAGGATTCTAGTAAGGTTAATAGAAATAGTTCGTGTAGGAAATGTGATGTTTACTTAGATCTGAACTATAATAGAAAAGAATTCCAGATTTTAGGGCATTTTAATACCACTGCAAATTTCTTTTTTTGTATAAAGGCACTGGAACACTAAGAAAACATGCAAACACTTCAGTTCTAAAGCATAATTAAGGATGTAGTGGGATACTTTTAATAAAAGGGCAGCTATGAGAAAGGTGTCTTAAATACCATTGCCTCATCTGTGTATTCTGTTTCTACATGTTTGGAAAAATATCTGCTTTTAGTATTGTAACTATATTTTGGAACACAGTGCTGGTCTTTTGTACTCAGTATTGCTCAAGTAGGGCCTCTCAGAGGAAAGTGAATGTTGTAATGGAGGCACTGTTTCCAGGTAAGTCTTTTCAGCTGCTGCGTGTTTCATAGATGCGTGTTATTCTGTGCAAATGGGTGAAATCAATGGGCAAAATGGCATTATGCAGAAGCAGTTGATTCTGGAGGAGTTTGAGTGCTATCCAGAAAATGAGGTGAATTTTGTAACATGCTTCAAAATATGGTTGGTTTAAAAATTGCTCTGCTAAAGCCTCTATTAGAAGGAGGAGCAGGGGAGTAACGAGAAGAAAGAAGTTTGTCTGTTGTCTTTTTTTGTCTCTCTCTCTTTTTTTTGTTGTTGTTTTGAGGGGGATATGCTTTTGGAGGTAAATACAAAATGGTTATTTTGTAGTTGCCTGTTACTCAAAACCCAGCTATCAAAGTGAAGTGCAAAATTTGAGATGCTAAATATCTTAACACCAGAGAAGAAAACTCTCATGAAACACTCTTCCAATAGTTGTTCTTGTTTAGCACCTGTGATGTAAAAAGTAGAGGTTCTTTGGAGGTATTATTCCATGGATCCCCTAGTAAAGAACTCTGTTTTTCTTCTCCCCCTGCAAGCTTATTCAGTATTTAGTAAATGATCCTTTTCTTTATGGCATTACTACAGACAGTCAAATTAATCCTTCAGTTTATAACTAACTAGGTATCAAGGATCTGTGGAAGTCTAATTCTCCAATTTGAGGTTGGAAGAAGGCAAAGAAGTTGCTTCGCATGAGATTTCTGCTTTAATACACAAGACTGCATTTAACCACGATCTGTGCAATGAGAAAATAATTTGACCCTGTCAAAGGAAAAATGAGTAATTTGACTTTTGTCTACAGATTGAGACTTCCAGCCATGAGGAAATAGTGGATGTAGAAGAAGGCAGGTTCTGGCTTGTCTAAGAATTACAGAACTAATCAAGAGGAGATTTCATTGTCCTCTTGCTTCCCATCCTTTTTCTACTGTTAGCCATTGATAATGTAAGAAAATGAGTTCTCTTAGAAAACCAAGAAGGTGTGTGTAAGGAAAAAAAAAAAAAAAAAAAAAAAAAT